>JAAOAN010000032.1:0-128014 GCA_013396205.1 Fusarium mundagurra
GTAAACCGAGCACCAACAGTATCAAAACAAGCAGCAATAGTCCATGACCACTAGTCCATGACCACTAGTCCATGACCACTAGTCCATACCGACAATTCCTCACGCCGAAACCCATTGCTGTCCTGCATAGAGAATGTGATGACAAGCAACAGCCATAATGGTAAACCGAGCACCAACAGTATCAACACAAGCAGCAATAGTCCATGACCACTAGTCCATACCAACAATTCCTCACGTCGAAACCCATTACTGTCCTGCATAGAGAATGTCACGGCGACCAATCCGCTGCTCTCCACCATATGCATCACAAAATGCCAATAAAAGGCAGATATGATCGCCGGAGACGTACCTACTAATCTGCCTTGAATGACTCTCCGGGTGAATAACACAACTAATCTGGCTTGCAAATCGGCCTGGTACGGCTTGCACTGAGTTTCTGGGCCATGCAGGCTGTACTTTTCAGGTATCCCTGGACCGCCAGCCAGGGTCAGGCCACCAATGCCACGGCGCGTCCCCAGGAGGTGAACGCCCCTCCGTAAGTCCAGCTCAATGAGGCCTCATTTGAACTTTGATGCAACGAGATGCTAGCTGCCCTGCTTCATTTAGTAGCTCAGTGAGAGCACCCCAGCGAACCGCCATAGACCGCCCCTGGCAGCGGGAGTCGCGAGGAGGAGGAGGAGGATGAGGAGGCGGCAACCATTGGGGTAGTGTTGTTGGGCGCCGGATATATATATATCTAAGCCGTAAAGGTGTCTAAGTCTCTATAAACATCAATACAACAGCGGTGGCTTGATATGTGTCCTTGAGACGTCATCAGCTTCAACTATCAATCAATGTAACAGCGTCATGAGTCATGACGCACAATTCTTAACATTCTTTTGTGACTAAATCTCGTTTCCTACCTTACATAAGTAATAAAAAGACTAGGTAAATTTAGAGTATCTTAGTAAAGCCTTAGACCAGTCTATTCGGACACACTAATTCAATGTGAGAGGTTTTTCCCCAAGGACCAGATATCACCGTGTTCCACCGATCCTCACCACAACCATTCACTGACTTTCATCGCTGTGATTCGAAAGGTCGCTGCTTGCATAGATTTGACCCGGGATTAAAGCTGATGAAATGTTAAAACAAGTATCTGTTGACCCGTCTACGGAGTTTGATAAAATCTTGTTGCTTCCGATAGTAGTTAATAGCCTCTTTCTGGCTACCGAAGAAAGGTGGAGGGGATATTGAAAACAGTTTCTCTCTCCTGTAGCAAGGCACTGAATACGTCATTGGGCATACAGACAATTACAGAACCCAATGCGCAATCCTACCTTTAGCTTACAATCTGGATGACAACGTATCCATGTCCGCTACAGCCTGAATGCATATGCACATGCCATGTTTCAGATTACTGCTCCGGTGTGATTCGCCAGCTCCCTATAATAGATGTGACTCCTCTTATCATGCAGGTAAGATGTTTTAAAGGGCGGCCTGCCCTCGCAGTCTGACGATAAAATTATCGCCCTCACATTTGCCGGGAAAATCCGAGCATTTGATGACAAACACGCCAGGACAAGGTTCCATCACCACAAAATGCCTACAAAAGGCAGATATGATCGTCGCAGACGTACGCTACCGATCTTGACCATAGACTACACCAGGGACTTTCGACAGTATCCCATGAACTTTTGGCTCTGCACGCTTCTGCTGTTTCTCGTGGAGCTCGGTTGTGCGATCCTTGCTGCCCCTTCGCCAATGCTTCTAGAGACAGCCGTCTGTCGGCACCATTATGAGAAAGACAGACAACTTCTTAATGGAGGGCCAACAGATGAGTTTTGCAGGAGCAAGGAGGTACAAGTGCATTTCGCATTCGTGATAACCGTGCTGTCAACACTGTCAACATTGGCTGGTATGCAAAATCACAATAGCCCTCCGAGGCAAAAGCTCACGGTGCAAAGCCACGATGATGCAAGTCCCCATGGGAATCCTTGGGGACAAAGGCGGCATTCGCCTTGCTTTTATGCTGAATGCCACCAGTACCATCTTCTACTGGGGATGCATAGCAATAGTAGGTATGGCGTCCCTCAACGCACCTGAAGTAGGTCTACTCATCTTGATAGGATCGCAGCAAAACCTTCCACTCTGGGGCTTCTATCTCTCACCAGCGTTTATATTCTTAGGAGGAGGACCATGGGTCACTGGCACACTTGTTTTCGCTGCCGTTAGCTACAGTGTCAAGCCAGAACAAAGGCATGCCCCAACCCTCATCATTCTCAACCCCAGAACTGACATGACCGTCGTAGAACGGCGGCGTTCTCGATCATGGAAGCGATATCAGGGATCGCGGACCTCGTCGGGCCAATTATTGGCACAATGACCATGACCATTCACCTCGGGATTCCGTTCGCTCTCGCACTCGTGACCTTCTCTTTGATGTTCTTTCCGGCGAGCTATCTTCGCGAGAACACAGTGAGCGACATGGAGGGTGTTGGGTCATCACAAGATGAAACTGAGTCACTTCTCACTGTCGACAGCGCTTCAGATCGCGAAGAGACTGATTTAGAGCACACTGCTAGGGACCTGCTCCCTCCACGAGCAGTCATATTCAGTATATGTTTTATCTGCTTCTTTTTCTTCCAGGTAGCTAGGGACTCCACTAACTATTTAATCCCTTGGGTCTCTTTACGATTTGGAGAGACCATGGCCCGGGTATGCTCGCTCACTCAAAAATGATGCTTTTAACTGACCATGCCACAGGCTGGGCTTCTGTTCTCACTACGCGCAATCATGTCATCTCTTCTATACTTTGTTATCTTGCCGCTTGCAACTTCTTGGATAGACCAGACTTGGCCAAGTGCAAACAGAGATCTTACACTTTCTGTATGTGGTGCTCTTTGTTGTACATTGGGCACCCTCGTTGTCGCGGCTGCGCCAAACCTTGGGACAGTTACTTTTGGATTTGCCTTATCGGTTCTGGGATCAAGCATGACCGTTACATTAAGATCCTTCCTTGCTTCATACGTGCAGAATGCCTTTTCGGGGCGCTTGTTCGCGGTTGTCTCTATGACGGGGACGATTGGTAGTCTCGTTGGCATGCCCATCATGGGAGCTGCCTATTCTTTGGGCATCAACTACAATATTGGGCTTCCTTTTTTGGTTTCAGCAGTAAGTTACATCGGCTCAGCATGCAATCTCGTCGTGTCGATCTAACATTGCCTCAGCTATCGTATTTTCTCGTACTTGGACTCCTTGTATGCCTTGCATCGAAAATCTGATATGGTGAGAGAGACAGCAGGCGCCTACGCGAAAGGGTTGCAAGTGTCAAGGAAGTTGTTTATAAAACATCAAGCAACTATTCACTGAACTAAGGATCACCTCGAAATCATATGGATATGTTCTTACTAGCTGAACTAACTACACTCATACTTCTCATAGCACGATTATGTATGCTTTGGGCAGACCCAACAAGCCCGCGCAAGTTTGATCGTGGCATCATTCAGACCACTCTTGCAATCAAACGACCAGACAGACGGACTATGGCTCGGGGTGAGATCGACGCTGAGGTCCTCAGGCCTAGAAGCAGGTACAGTGAAGTTGACCCGACCTCGATTCTTCTCGATGCGTCCGACGATTTCATCTTCACCAATAACACAAATGCCCAACACATCCAAGAGATTTGTCTCAGCCAAAAAGGCACGAAGCCGTTCCACAAACCCAGCAGGCAACGGGACGTCCTTGTACTCTTCTTGGCCAGGATGGTTGAAGCCAAACTCATAGGGCTCCAGCGTATCATCCCAAAAGCGCCAGGACCGTGGGACTAGGTAGCCCCCAGCCATTCTGCCATCTGGAGGAACAGGCCATGGGGTTGAAACGTGGCCGAATTCCACGACACGTTCACCTTCTTCAATGGAGAAGTGTTTGTGAAGAAGGGCGAGGCCAACGGTGTCAGTAACCTCAAAATGCTGGAAGATATCTCTGCATTGATCATGAGAAGGAATGTCTGTTAAATGGAAGCTGGAGGGCCTCACCTCAGTTCTGCCAGGTCGGATCTGTCTCCAAGCTTGGCCAAACGTTCATTGAGAAGTTTGTTGGACTCGCCCAGTGTGGACAAGCTGTTGAATACGTCAATATGCCACATGTTGATAAGCTATTGTGCAAATAGAAAACGTGTGAATTATTGGGAACCCTGAAGTTTGCAGTTGATTCGGTTTAGCTAATGTTGAAACTTTCCGATAGCGTTAGAACGAGGGCCTGCTTCATATTTTATGGCCTCATCCTATGAGGCTCTCAGCCTCAACTTCATTGCATCCAATTGTATCCCACGTATATCAGCACTTGCCCATCCAACTGTGTTGATAACCCAGCCATTCATCAATAATTTGCCGGCTGTATGCTGCAATTCGACCACTCATATTCATCGGTTATATCCGATGCCTTACTTGAGGCCTGCCCTCCCCATGGCTTGTATGACATCAAGCTCCATGCGGAGCCTCAATTTCGAATACGTATTGTATCTGGTAACCACGAAACTGGTCAGAGATGGATGTTAGCTGGCTGCTTTACCTCGGGTCATGAGGCCATGAGATCGTTTATGCATGCATGGCACATGTACCTCATCCTCGGGGAGCGCGAAAGCTTCTGATATTGAATCAAAGAAGCAGATTATACAGGCAGCAAGGCCTGCAAAGACCTACTAAAACTGTCTAGATATTTTCGTCACCTAGGAAGAGGTACTCGGGCCAGCGGATACATGTACAAAAGACTGATGGAGTGATGGGCATTCCATTTATCCTGATTCCAGGCTGATCCATGCAGCGTTCCCCTGCACACACACCGACTTCAAAAAATGTACCCGCGTCAGTGTTTGCTGAGTGGCTTGCACAGCCTCGTTTCGGAGCGGGAAATATATGCACGCCGGCATCATTATTGTTTGGGGTTTAGATGTTTCTGCAGGATATAGTCCCTTTGCTAGGACGTTTTAGTATTGAGCTCAAACCTTAAATAAAACGGATACAAGACAGGAGCTTCGAATTTTCCAGGCCTTCTCTAGTCCTCGAAACCGGTCTGACACTGTAGAAAGGTGATATGATTTCATCCTTGGTTGTGTAACACACCAAGACAACACATTGCTTATTCTGGCTCCTTGTAGCTACCCAACGCATGCATTCAATGTGCAAAAGTCATATCACATGCAGTAAGCCGACTTGAGACATACATGTCGTTAATCTCAACCAAACGGAGGATGAGCTCCGTTTCGATCATGATCTGCAAGTGAGCAGCCTCCGTGAGGTCGTTCAACCTGACACTGTCACGCTCTCCATTCTCTCTCGGAGGTCAATTAATTGAGGAGCATCACATGGAAAAAGAAATGCTACAAGAAACCACTGAGGAGTCTGCGACTGCAGTGAGTGCTACCAACCATCAGACATGTGTAAAGCGTTCAGAGGCACTTTCATAGACTTGGTCTAACCGTCACACAACTTTCTCATTCACACCTGCCATCGATTAACAATGTCACACCATTATTCACCTAACTCTAGTATAATCTCCGGCCCTGGTGGGGATACTCGATCTGCGAGTGACGTATGCGAGGGAACTGAACCATTTAGCTACGCAAACGGCGATTCCCATCGAGGACATGTCCGCTTCGCTGCTGAATTGGGCAGCGCCGTTGAAGAAACGGTTGAATCGATTGTAACAAGACACGGAGGTGCTGGTATCGACAAGAGCCTTGCCTGGGACGCCATTCAGAGTCTCGCGAGGTCCAAGCTTGATGGACTCACAGGCAACTTGATAGCACAGGGGAGTCAAGGCTCTTACACTTCTAATGTAGGTATCATTTAGATATAATTAATACAGAACTAATAAGTTGCCAGAGTTTGATATCTGCCACTGGAGCTTCGCTTGTCTCCCCTAAAAATGCCGGCGCTATGAACTACGATGTGTCATTGATGCCGGACTGGGATGCGTTCTTCCCGAATGAACAACCTCATGGGTTCGACAATTTCCAGGCTCTGGAATTTCCAGACTTCGGACATGTCATTTATGATGATGGGCCCTTTTCACTACCGCAGATGCCCATTCCAAGTCCCTCATCTGGAACGATTACTCTCCCGACTAATAGTCCATCCTTACAAGACCCATGGCCCGACGAAAATTCTGTTGAATCTTCCGCGACGGGTAGCACACGCACTATCACAGCTAGTCCCGCCTCTAGACACCATGATGCAGCGCCCAAACAGGTGGGACAAAGACTCGCGATTCCTCAAGCACATTACGACCATTCTTGGCCCCAGAGAAGCTTCAAACCTCCGTCAAAGCGTTCAATGGGTCAAGCTGATTGCTTGATGCAAGGTACTAGGGCAAAACTATCTGATAAGCGACCTAGGCGCGGAAGACCGAGTGAAAGGCCCAGCTGTATGCGCTGTAAGATTCAGAAACGAAGAGTGAGTTGGAAATCCTCGAAAGAAACGGGAGTGCTCACAATTGTCAAAGTGCTCTGGGGACGCCAAGGCTTGCGAGTCTTGTGTGTCATCTATGTATCGAGAGCTGTGTGTTCCCGCAGACTTTAAAGGGTCGCGCACTCTTCTTCATAGTCAGTCGCCAAGTCTAACATAAGTTCTGTGCTAAGATGTTATAGGCTTGTACCAAACAAGGATCCAATCTTTACTCGACAATGTCGCTGGATGGTTCCCGACGGAACACTCTAATACAGTAACTATTGAAATCTCAAATGGGTTTATGCCAACATTGCAGGTGACATTGAAGCCGTATATCCCTTTCAGCCAAGATGCTCTCACTCATGTTCTGTTTCGCGGAACTGGAGCTGGCATGATAACCCCACGGGCTGAGAGCACAGCGTTTTCTCTGGAAGACGGTACTCTAAAACCGGAGAAGATTGACGCCTATTGTGATAGCCTTGCATTCGATCTAGCATTGGATGAAGGGAGACGAGAAACGGATAGGAATAGACTGGCAAGTCATATCCTTATGTTTGCTACGGCACAATGTACAGGACTTCAAAAGTCGCCGATTATAGAAGGGGTATGTAGCTAAGTTGATTTTCATCTTGCTTTCAGGGACTCTTCGAATGGATAGCCGATACTAACTCGAAATACAGATCGAGTTGGTACGGCTTGCGTTACGCTTCTGGGCTATGCAAGCTGTATTTTTCAAGTATCCCTGGACGATAGAGAAAGGTGCTTCGAATATACGTATGTGGCCACTAGATATCCCCGGATGTTGGTTTGGAAAGACGCTACTCCCGCGACTTGTCAACCAACAACTTGACAAGGCCTTCGAGATCCGTATGGATGAACTTGAGCGAGAGATCCTTGAAAAGCTCCAAGACACGATCCTCCGCGGTGACCGAAGCACATACTGGTGTGCCATTTTCTTAACAACTTTCATACTCTTGCATAGTCTGGAGAAAGACTCATGGAACATGCACGCCTGGGAGTACGAGAAGAATCGTGAAGGGGGAATCCGTTGGCCTTTGAGAAGAGATCCGTGTGATTACTACGGTCAGAACAAACATATCGCAGACACGTTGACGACATATTTCCGTATTGTAACGAATGGGCATGCGCCGTTTGCCATGGACTGGACAAAAGCTTCAAATCAGGGACTCCTAGGTAAGAATTCGCATGCTCGATCACTGATTGAGGGCATACAGAAAGACCTACAGGATTCCCATTCCAGTGAGTAACTTACCCCTCGGAATGGAATGACATATGCTAATCGGAGAACAGACTACAGGGGGGAGCTGGATGCCCCAAATGAGTTCCGAAGGGATGATGTTGAGAGTTTGAACTATCACTACACCAAGAGATTAATTTTGGGTTAGACGAAAATCCCATTCTTATTCTATAAATATATCAACTACCAAACTATATAAGCACATTCTAAACTAGTAGTTAAAAGGCTCCTGTGAAGTGTTATTCTTTATCAAACCAACCTCGCCATTTTGGTGGCGGGCTATGATGCGTTCATCCAGCCGTCATTACAACGCCCCTGCACATACTGTACATAAATTCCCTGTAAAGCTGTGACACTATCGGGTGGATCTGCGGGTAACCGATCTTAGTCCAGGGGCAAGGCAGAATTTGCTGTTGGCACGCACTTACATGTAAGGTATAAACTGTATATTCACTCCGTAATTTGGGTATCTTTTTGCGATGATATAAATCCCAACGCAATTGCTTTGCCAACAATCCTCATCTTGTTTTCCTGGTATGAGGGGGCCTCAGCACCTCAGCTGACAGTTGGTGGCTGGTGAGACAGAGCCCGTCACAGCTTCACCTTTGGCATGCTCTCATTTGTGCTTCGGCGTCGCGTGTAGGGAAAAGGGTCGTCACCGCTCCTAAGCCACGTCGAGATTGGTGTGTCCTGCTCCGAGAGTAACTTCAGACTGTGTAACGCGACGCGTGTGATCTTTTCCTTGGAGTTCTTCGAATCAGGCTGTGGCGATGGTCAGCACGACTGGCTACACAGACGGGTGTGTGCTGTTGACCTGTTTATTGACATATTCCGTTGTCTCACCCATTTTGTGATGGATCAGGGAACAGTGCGGTATTCTGACTGGCTGGGTACAGTATGTGCAGTTTCGTTGGTGATTCAGAAATGATTTAAATTAATATGGCTTCTTCACAGCAGCAAAGGGCTCAGCGACCCAGCTCTTATACCACCATTCATCTTCATACTCATCGCCCTGCCAGAGTGATATCTTGTTAGCGTCGGAAAGTATGAAAGTCTAAATATTCTAATGTTTTCCGACTGTGACCGCCTTTTTTGATGCCTGCAGTTGAATTTCCGCAATCCAGTTCTTGATAGCATCCCTCACGCAGCTTCAAGTCTAACACAGCCTGATCTATCCTTGGTGCCTCTGATTCGTCTGCTTGAATCACCCTGCATATGTGACATCGGACAACGTGGTGCATTGTCCAGCCACTCTGCAGTATATCCTTGTAATTACGGAGTAGTGTGACATCCATTCTGATTGTCTTTCCCGAGGTTCGCTGACGGCTGAATGGTTGCATTTGCTCCCCACCGGAAAGTAAGGGCGGCCTCAATACGGAGTACATCTTCCCAGTTTCCGACTTGTTTGCCCAATAAACTTTCCTCTTACTTCTCTCTTTCCTCTCTGACATCAGTGCTCTAGCCCGGTAAATACGCAAGGATGCCTTGCGATCAATTGATTCCACGTCTTGCTAGCTCCCTCCCGTAAACATGATGCGGTCTGATATGAAATTCGCCTGCTTGGCATTGGTCTTCTTGGGTCTCATGACCTTAGCCGACTCCATCACCGACAGTCTTCTCCCGGCTCTCGCCGATGACGCTCACACCCAATCAGGTCATTGGAATCTGGGCACTGCGGCTCTTGTGCTCAAAGGCGTATCTGGTGAGTCGGTGCTTCATGTTTAGCGAGCGATATTTCCAGCTAAATGTGGCTTGATTACTGACAAAAAGCACAGATATTATAGGCCAATTTGTGCTTGGCTATCTTCTCAACACCAGGTCTAAGCATCATGCCATGAATCTTAACGCCACGAGTATCCTTGTCGCCAGTCTCGTCACCTTGTTGAGCTGTATGCGGTTCATACAATTCCCACAAATTCAAAACTTACAATAGTAATAGTATGTTACGAACAGCAATGGCCTATCTTGGTTGCCATTGTAGGCCCTCTCGTAAGATGTATCGGAGGAGGGTCTCATGCCTCTGCATTTCTCATACTCGCCATACTCCATGATCAGGCCCCCACTCATCACCGGTCTGCGCCCCCATCCTTCACATCTGACTTTATACTAATGAGCTTTCAGTTTCGCAAGTTACTACTGCACAGGAGCTATTTCAGTTGTGTCCCAGTCTCTCGGTCCATTCTTTGCCTCTAACCTCGCTGATTCCAGCCACCTCTTGCCTGGGATACTGTCCGGAACTTGCTGCCTTATTGGCTTCGGGATTGTTGATTCACTAAAATCCACACCTTACGAGAGCAATAATTCTAGTCATGATGAGTCCACTTCCTTACTGCCTAATCACCAAGACGATGTTGAGCTTAAGAGCCTCAACATTTCGGTTACAGAGTATCTATCTCGATGCTTTGGCAAGAGGTCTCTGATCAGAAGGTCAAGCTTAATGTTCCTACCACGGGTACTTTTCCTCATGGCTATCTGCAAATCAACTCGGCCACTTTTCAAAGCATACATTCAGCATCGAGATAACGTTAACCCTACCGAGGTGCGTATGCGAAGTCTACACCGATTTCAAACCCATAACTCTTGTATCTAGGCCGAAGCGTTGTGGCTTCTCCGCAGTGTCATGAGCGTTGTCATCTTTGGCATCATCCTACCAGGCATTGTTCTGCGCACTGCACCGAGGGTCTCATATCCTAACAGCATCAACCTACACGCCGCCCGAATCAGCGTTTTATTTATCTCGATCGGTGCTTTCATGATAGGTCTATCAGGTTCTCTACGTTCCATCACAGCAGGTATGTCGTACCCAAAAGCTAAAGATGTCACTTTCTGAGACCATTCCAAGCCCTTGTGATAAATACTCTCGGTGTTGCAACTGATCTGAGTCTGCTTGCCTTTGCGTCGTGTGGCTTCAGCAGCTCCGATGCAAGAACTGTCATGATGACCCTGGCATCGATCGAGAGCGCCGGAACATTGCTCGGGATTGGTATTTTATACCCGATCTATCAATGGAGTATTAACGAGGACCTGCCATTTCTGGTAGGAGGCATTCCTTACTACATATGTGGGGTGAGTATATACGGTTCAAGTCTACGCAGCCTTCCTGCTGAATCCAATTACAGTCTCTTTACGCGGTCACTGCCGTAGTTGTGTGGTCTTCGAGAACTAGAAGCCAAGCTATTGAGTCTGAGTCATGAGCTGAGGTATGTAGGGTCATCTTCACAAGAACTGTGCTAATAGATGTTATCCCCACTGCAGGGGGCCCAATAAGCCCATGCAAGCAAGGACTTGAGGCACATCATGACAAAAATGTTGGTCAACTGGCCTTGCCTACCACGTGGCGAATGATCGGTTCCAGATTATTCACAAAGCTCCAACTCGGGGTAGAAACAGTCAAGCGGTTGAGTTAGGAACTTGGAGGTTAATGATAAAAACGGTGGTGTGATGAGGTACCAACTCGGCAGGGTTCACAGGACTGCAGATCGGGGTACTTGAGAACTCGGTTCCTTTTTCATGTTAAGTTACAGCACCCGGCGTAGGTTCTCTTCGTCCAGTATGAAGTCGGCGGCTATAAGCAGTATCAGAGGGTAAATTAGTCGTTCTTAAAATCAACTAGCCGAAATCATTTTGCCCCTACGGAGTACTGTGGACCTAAACTGTGCTATTTCACACTAAACTGCCGATCTTGGCGTCGTTCGGCTCGTTCCTCCTTCTCTCAATATACTCCGTACATATCTTGCTAAGCCATACTGTACCTAAGCTTTATGCCACTAGATAGACCTTGACCACACGACGAGTCAGGAGACTGGCATCAACACTTCGGGCTTCTTCAGTCTCAGAAACCGAGCAATTATCCATGGAATGATATAACTTCATTCATGAATGGCTCGGGTTGTATATGAAGTCCGCGAGAATTGCAGATATAGACCTTCAGTCGCAGACTGCAACCCAACTTGAGACAACTCTTATGCAGCCAACCAAGGCGAGACTATTTGCAATGCAACGCGCCATGAATCATCGTATCTCAACGACTATTATTCGTAAATTCGCTCCAGAATGGCTGATCGTCGCCAAACGAATACGACGGGTCCACAATGGCCATGCCCGTGCACATAACCTGTCCTGATCAAGATGCGCCCCTCTTAGCCTCTCCACCGCATTGCATGCATGCGCGTCGATACTGTTACATCACCCACTAAATCGAGTCATTCAAACCGGAGCGAGTCTGTTTCACAGAGTAATTTCGCCAAGTTTTTACGAAATATCCACTTGAGATGGGTCGGTAGTTGAGTACATGCTCGGGGTCGGGCCCATGAAGGTCCCCGTCATATGAGCTTCGGGCCTTCGGAGGGCACTGACTGCAGATCATCTACGCCACTATAGATTCAGTTCTGTCGATCATGTATCGGATCTCGAAGTATAAAACTTATAGATCATGAGAGGAACATCTATTCATCAAACTCAAGACAGGATAGGGCAAGAGTTCAGCGATAATCTGTCATGTCGTCCTATCTAGATCTTCTTCTGGGCAACCCCCAGTATGCTATCTTTTGCGGCGTCACTTTATTCACCCTCTTTATCATACGATACTCTTTACTCGACCATGTCACAAAGTTCCCGGTCTTGAATCCGAAAAAGTCACTCGAGCTTACTAGCAACCGTGCAACTCAGGACTTCATTGTCGACAGCAAGAATCTTCTCACAAATGGCAGAGCCTTATATAAGGACCAGCCGTACAGAGCTTACACAGACTGGGGGAAAGTAGTCGTGATTCCACCAAAGTTTCTCGATGCGCTAAAGAGCCACAAGCAGCTGGACTTTACGATTCCTGCTGAAGATGTAGGTTTCACCTCTGATAGTGATTGCAGTAACTGATTCTCAGCAGGACTCTCACGCATATGTTCCCGGGTTTGATCCTTTTGCTTCTGACCCAAGCGTTTCGAAGGTTGTGACCAAGTATTTGACCAGATCTTTAAGTTAGTATCATGTTTATCTTGACCAATGATATACTAACTCTTTTACTCAGCCAAGCTCACGGAACCGCTTTCTGATGAGGCATCTCTGGCCTTTCGTCAAGTTCTTACGGACTCCACTGGTAAGTATCCTCCGCAAATTCCTCCGGGGTCGAATAGAGATTAATCTTGCCGCACGCTGTAGAATGGCATGAGATGCACCCTCAACATGATATAATCCGTATCGTATCGCGAATGTCATCACGAGTATTCATGGGTGAGTCCCTCTGCCGCGACGACGATTGGGTCAGAGCCAGCGGTGACTATACCGTTCAGTCCTTCAAGACGAGTGACATTCTACGGACTTATCCTCGATGGTCACGACCCTTTGTGCATTGGTTCCTTCCATCATGCTGGACACTGCGTAAGAAATTGGACGAAGCAATCCAATGTCTAAAGCCCCATCTTGAGCGTCGCAGTATTATCTCAGCAAAGGCTGAAGCAGAGGGAAAGCCTTCGCCTTTCGACGATTCCATTGAATGGTACAAGAAAGAAGGTTCTACCCGTAACCCAGCGCTCCAACAAATCACATTGTCACTCGTGGCTATCCATACAACTTCCGATTTACTGATGGAAACGCTTTTCAACATTGCCCAGCATCCTGATTTATTCCAGCCTCTTCGCGAAGAGATCACGAATGTGTTGAGTACAGAAGGACTCAAGAAGACAGCTCTATATAATCTGAAGCTCATGGATAGTGTCATCAAAGAGTCCCAGAGATTACGACCAGTTTTACTCGGTAAGCTGCCAACCCAAATATTCTACAATCTTCATCTTTCGTCTAACCACTTTTTAAGGTTCTTTCCGAAGGCAGGCTATGGCAGACATCACTCTTCCAAATGGCGATGTGATCAAGAAAGGAGAAAAGATAGTCTGCGATACAACTCACATGTGGAACGGCGATTACTATGAAGAAGCTGCAAAATTCGACGGCTATCGTTTCTTGCGAATGCGGGAGGCAGCTGAGCAAGACAAGCACCCTCATCTTGTCAGCACTAGCTTTGACCACCTGGGCTTTGGTCATGGTAATCATGCGTGCCCTGGGCGATTCTTTGCGGCGAATGAGATCAAGATCGCGTTGTGTCATATGCTCTTGAAGTATGATTGGAAGTTGGCTGATGGTGTAGTTCCTAAGCCGTCGGGTTTTGGAATGGCTTATTTGCCTGATCTCCAGGCTAAGCTGCTTATCAGACGAAGGAAGGAGGAGTTGGATATTGACTCTATCGAGACTTAGTAGATAGAGGGTTACAAACTTAAAGCTGCTGCTCATCAGGATGATTGGATAACGATAAAAGAAATAAATCGAGTTTACCCTCACTGAATGCTCTTTGCAAATATCAGTCTTGTATACAGTTTGTATTTCGTATTCGTATATTTTTGCTACTTGGGTATCATCATCAACACGGTTCTGGATAGTCATCCCTGTCATACTCTCCAGCCCGCCGTGAATAAGAACGAAACATGCGTCTTGGTTTCGAGACACTTCCTCTCTCGCCTCGTTCTGCTAGCCTCGTTTGACTGTCTAACCCTTGAACATCTTCTAGATGATATGTCCCGTTGCTAAGTCTACTCGAGAATGTGCCGTCGGCTATGATGCCGCAATGCTTGTCGCGAGCGATCTTGCCTATAAGATCCGCCATTGACATTTCGATGTGTAATTTTACAGTGTATGCTAGTGGATGAAACTGCATATATCTGTCAATAGTTAGCCGATTCGAATCCAAAGTAAGTCGGGGACTTAGGGGCATGGGCATACACAAAGGTATTTCGTAAACTCATCATGGCAATAATAAGGACATCCATGCTCAAGGAAAACCCAATGATGAACATATTAAAATGCGTCAACCTCTTGTACTTCGTAAGGCCGTGAATAATAAGATTTTTGCGAACGATGTGGATGAAGTAGAAATTCAGACAGCCGTCGACAATGAGATAGATGACTTTTTCGCATCGGTCCCACCACTCGTTGATGTGGATGTATCGTTCAGATACTTGCAATCGCGCCGGAATCCATATGCAATAAACGGAAATATTAACGGCTGTTATAAGTGTGCCGATGAGGACTTTGAGGCGGTATGCCTTCTTTTTGTCGGTGAGGAGGATGCCACAGCGGTTGACGATGATTTGGAGAAGGAATTGGACCTATCGGGAGAGGGTTAATTTTGGCGGTTCGCGCGGATGACTTTGAAATTCGTACCTGAAGAGCCCATGTCGTAACTGAGAAGCGGTCAGTAAAATTCGTATTGAAGAGGCTAGAAACTTACGAATCGTAAAATAAAATGCAAAGCTGTAGTTGATGTCAGTGAACATTCTCATCGCCGAATATTGGACAAACTAACCTTGGGGCTATAACGTCCAGTAAATGCAAGATACAAATAACCATAAAAATCGCACAGACCGTCAACTCCCCCCAGACCATAATAATATATGCATTTCGAAACACCCGCCGGCCATGGCGCTGATACACCTGCCAGGTCTGCCTAATAGCCTTGAAGACAGCCAACCATCCAAAACCAAGCGTGAAGCCGAACGCCGTCGAGGCGATGACAAGGTCACCTCTTGTAACCTCCTGGGCTTTGTAGTGGGGAGAGAGGAGGGTTATCATGGCATGTCAGATGGGAAATCATTTGGGCGTGATATCTCGGGTGATGTTTTCCATGGTTTGAGGAATTGGATATGCATAAGAGGGAGAAGAGAAAAATTGGTTCAGAAGAAGGACATCATAGACTAGAGGTGAGAAAAGCAAAAAAAGTTGGCCGAGGACACATGCAGGGCGATATGTAGCGGCGGGCTAATGATTGGCAGTTGTTGAGATGCTAGCTGAAGCCTCTTCATGCACGTCGGATCAAATAATGTATCATTGACGTAACTCGATCAGCAACGTCTGAGCGCGAACAAGTACCGTCTACTGTAGCATCAACCAATGGGGAGGAGAACCTTAAGAGTGCCTCTTTTCGCCCGTAATCTCCAAAGTAGGTAGTTCAAACCTTTCCCCGCGTCGGCAGATTCTAGACCGAAAAGAGGCGTCTTCACTGCCGTCAGCCGTTGAGGACCGTGCTGCGCTGTACATATGTAGTCCCTGAGTCGTGCTCGTGGCTTTGCTTTGCTATGTTCTGCTTTTCTTGGAACATTGGGTAACAAGATCTGCGTGCCAAGTGACGTTCTGCGCTGGCTGATACGTGACCTATCGATTAAAGGGTTGCGCATCAACCAATTGGTGGTCGTGAGTGGCTGCAGATCGGCGGTGATGTGGTGAGGCTGAGACTTTTGAACGAGTCAAGCAGGGAGAGTTTGAGGGAGCAGTGTCTGGAGTGTGTCCAATTGCGTTGTGGTGAATTGATTCATTTCGTTGCAATCCAGCGTCTTTGACCCCTCATATTCGAGTGGTCGACATCTCTCTCAAACTCTATCCATCGTCTTCAAGGATACCTCTCGTATCGCGGCATCTTCATTTCCCCTACGAAGCCACTCTTCTCACCGCCTTCAGCATATTGTCCATCAAAATTTACATGAAAAAGAAAAGAAAAGAAACGTAATCAGGGTTAGGGCGCAGGTTATCTTTCTTCCCCAACGACTCGGTTCGTTGCCCGCGTTTCCTAAGGATAATCCTTCCCCGCTAGCAACCGGATCGTCAAGCCACGGCTGCCGTTAGCACAACCAAAAGATTGGGCTCTTCCTTTGCGATAGGGATACTGCTTTCAGCTTTGCCGCGCTGCAAAGTAGCTGAGTCAAGGATAGAGGCGAATCGGGCGCGGCTCGTGCCGAGACCCACGACTCCAAACTGAGGAGTCGACTTTATCCCTTGAGTCGATCAATCGAGTTATCGCTTATGCTGGTGATGAAATCGACACTAACGGACTGGAGTATTTGAGGGCCAGGGTTGAAATGTCAGCCGGACTGTAGATGCAGCTTTTGGCGGCTAATGGCTGAGCTAAGGTTGAGTGGTGAAGTGCCTCACATGCCTTGACACCGCTTTAATGTGGCTTGGGGTTTGGCGAAGAGTATTGCGGGCGTAGCACACTTGCGACACGATTTTAATGAGATCAATTGAGTTCTCGACGAATCCTATAACATTTTTCGGGCCGTGGCAATTGCTCCAAGTCGAGGCATAAGCCCAATCCAGCTTGGCCGACCTGGAGCCAATTGATTCTGCTGTTTAGGTACTTCCCCGCAAATTCAAGCTGCGCAATCGCCCTCTAATTGAAGCTGGCGCAGATGAAACGGCACTCATGGCACTAGCTAGTTCAGGAGGCTTAAGAAAAGGTCTGTGCAAAGATCGATCATTTCGGCACCTGTTTTAGAACTCTTATTAGGTGCGATGATCAGGTTTCAATGAGGCTGATTTCGACGAGAAGAATGCCATGTCAAGGTACAAGGTAGCTGTTCGCCGATGGTGCCCAGTATGACTCAACTAGGCTACCCTAAAGCTTTAGTGCAAATGTTGAAACTGTCAACGTTGATAGGCCATAAGCAATGCTGTGAAGCACTAGAGCTTGTTATGTTTGAGAGTGACATTCTAAGGTTTGCCAGCTCTTTCCTTTCACGCAACAATTGCCATATTAGGGGCTAGGTACTCAATTCAATGGAACCTTTCGTATTCTGCATGCTTGTTCATTGGCTATTTACTACAACGGGCGCATTCGGGCCTTAGCCGCCTCTCATTCGTAACGGACCCTGAAAAAAAATAAAAAAGCTATATGTCATGCGTTTATTGGGAATTGTATATACTAAGAGGCTCCTGATCTTTTTATCGGTGCAAGTTCATCTTCAACCAACCTAGCAACATGGATATTGCTTCGAGATTGACTCTATTTGCAGTTCGTTCCTCCATGAACAAAAGTACCGTCCGAGTTCTCACAGCCACATGTTCCATCATTGGGATCCTTGATACATGTTGTTCCAACACCTGAGGACTCTCCATTATCGCTACTAATCGTCAGATCCGTATCATAACATTTGTTTGACAACACTTACTTCCAGAAAAAGGTCCAGTAATCCGCATCAGCGGTGAGCTCATCGGAAGTAGGAGCATCGCATTCGTAAGCCTCGCAGGTGCCGTAGGGAGCGCCGTTGTTGGCATCATATTGGTGATCGACCTTGAAGATAGCAAAGGTCTGCTGGCCAGAGACACGGGTATTGTAGGCACATTCAGCGGCCTGGATGGCGTTGGAGGTCTTGGATGCTGAGTGTACCGTTAGTAGAGGATATCGACGGAGATTCTGTTGACGCACGAGAGCATGATGGGCTCTTGGGGTATTTGCCCTTGGTGTTGCTCTGAGCAGGCTCAAGAGTAGCAGTAACGGCGCCTGCAACGGCAAGGACTGAAGCTAATGTAGTGAGAGGATACATGATGAATGATATGAGGTCTTGGCGACAAGAACTTGATAGTCTGGCAGTGTCAAGATAAGATTGTAGTTCCAAGATATCCGGAGACCTTATATACGACAATTTCTCTCCTTTGTTTCAAACAAATTGAAGACGTGTTTTCGAAACATGTCATAGTGGAGATATTCGCCCCTTGGCCAATTCTAGCAAGGATAAAGTGGCTCAAGCTCAACGACAGCTGTCGTATTTATACGCGGCTTAAAACATGTATGGATGTTATCTGGGTCTGTCAGCGTTGTTTGGGTGAAACAGCAGGTTTTGGAGTTGTAACTGGTGGAGATATTTGACTGAGCAAGCCGATAATCCGATGGTAATGTTTCGGAGATATTGTAAACTGGGGTATGTTTCCTGTGTATTAAGTAGCTGAGTTGGCCTTCATTGCATCTATTGCCCACATTCCGTGACTCTGATATAGATTGCCCAATGCTTGGCTTAGATACATATTGGATCAGCGCCAAAGCCTAACCTTTGCTCAGAACAAGTCTCGACGAAGGCGAGAAGTTACCCGTCATCTTGGACTATTCCCTAGACGGATAACGTTAAAAAAACAATCGAGAACTGGGAAACGGTATTTAACTAGCTGCTTGTTTCAAGTAAAGTATGTGATTAAATACCGAGTTTATTAAAATGTTATCTAGGCTAAGGTGAAGTGTACTGATGAACTACTATGTAAGCTAAAGGTCCTCCACATCCGCAGCGGTATGCGGATGAAACGTCTCAAAGTTAAAAATTGCCTTCTTTGTTTCCCCCTTTGGTTCATACAACACCAGCTCTGGACAGTCGCCCAAATCGCCGAATGCACCAGAGTCAGTAAAGACGCCATCTTGCAAAGTCCCTGTGACATTGAAGTAATACCCAATCTCCCGTATTCTTTGTCCGGCACATCGAAGTGACACGCGGGAGCCATGATGATCCTCAAGTGTATCTTGGATATCAGAGAGCCGATAAAACATGGAATATGAGGGAATAATGCCGTCGTCACGAAGCCACTCGTAAGTCGGCAGTCTTTTATGGAGAGACATGGCTTTTTGGAAGTACGGGGCTGCTTCTTCGGAGACTTCATAGTGGCTGAAGCACTCCGGGCTCAGGGTGCTGAAGCATGTGCCATGCTTAACCCATTGATCTTGCCAGAGCTCATCGTTATCACCACCGGGTGACTCCCAGAGTTTGTTCATGTCGTCAATGGTATCTTCAGCACCAGCATGGTGGAGGACTTGTGTGATATTTGTGTATGTGCGGTTGGTGTCGCAGTGGGTAGGGATGGAGCCGTCGTTGTGGATTGGCCAGAGTCCACCGACTGTCCATGAGTCTAAGTATGGTGTTAGATACAGACGACTTGTTTATGCCAGGGACAGAAACTCACCTAAAGGACCAGTGACTGGTCGCGTATCCCAGACTTGAGTCTGAACCACCCTCGCAGGTGATGAATAGCAGCAGGTATCTTCAGCTGCAGCAGAATCATAGCATGAGCCTCGGCGGCTACCGGCGTAGATATTTGGTGTCCCAGCGAGTGCTACGACAGAAGTAGCTGCCGTGATAAGAGATAAAATTTGAAACGACGACATGTTGTTGCTTTCTCAAGGTACTGTAGTCTTCACTTAGTTACTTTGCAACACTTGATTTTGCAACACTTGATTTTGCAACGATATGGCCTCTGGCTTTATAATTCTCGCTGGCACCCTTATGACCATAATAACGGTATGAGCGAATTCTATACACTCCAACTGGTAAGATCAGCCGACAGTATCCCGTAACTGAGCATCATAGAACTGCTGGCTCTGGGGCTTATACAAACCGCAGCTTGGCAAAGTTTATATCCTAATCACCAATCACAAACCGAACCGCGTCAGCTACAGTCCGAAAACGTTCAGCCTCGTCTTGGGGTTATGTAGAGTTTTGTGGAAGTCAACTGACACGATACCAAATGCGGACTATGCGAGGCAAACAACCAGTGATAGTTTTGCAGATCCATACCAATTCACCAATTCACTTTTGATTTTCTTGGTTTTTCATTCATGCAAAGTACTGACATCGTTATTTGTTTTCATTCATATCCTGGTTTTCTTGGACCTGCAGGCCCGTTTGGTTTCAGTTGAAGCCACGATGATCACAATTTCTCATGATGATAACACAACGCCTGGAATGCGGACCGGTCCGTATAGCTGCAGCTGCAATGGTTGGACGGGTGATGATGTATACCTCTGGCCTAGGCTCCTCAGCCATGGGCTTACGTTAGAAGGAGTTGGGACTACTCCGTATTTGAACCGTCATTCCAGAGATTGTGAGGGAAAAGTTATTATCGGAAGATTGAGGATTGCCATGCTGCGGTGCTAAGAATAGGATTGGGTTTTGCGTGATAGCCAAGGTCCAAGAGATTCTGGATCATTGTTGTCAGACTCATGGCTGGCTGAGCTTCATAGCTGAGACAGATATCGATCCTCAGATGGTGGTCTGCGATCGGACGGGACGTCTCAGATGCGCTCAGCGGACGGGACATCTACCCGGATTTAGTGGACCCATAAGATCGGAACTGGGGTCTCAGCATATCCCTTGTTCAGCACCATCACCAATCTCTTCCAGGTTTTCAAAATCTCGCAACCTAGTCTTGGCCGAACCCAATTCGTTTCCCGGCCAGCCCAACAAAAGGACCATGAACTCTCACCATCATAGAAACCTGATTGTCGGAATGTGATAGGCAGAGTTTTACCTGTCAAAGACTGGGCCACCGCCACAAACACGAGGACAACGGCGAGAACACCACGGAACATATGCAAGCCTCCAACGATGAATGCCATTCACGACTCGTGCGAGAAGTGTAACCCGGCTGCGCGGACTAGGCACGGCCCCAGAATTTAGGCTATTTGAGCTTGTGTGGAGAATGAAACGTCATGATGTTGATGCACTGGAATGCCGATCCATCACTCGATCAACCTGGTCTTTGGGGTTGCATGGGAGTTTCGCTGCTTAATTGATGTGCCGTTGAATTCAATTCAGTCGTTGTGACTTTTCAACGGTTCAGAACTACAAGACGCCTGTTTTTCGTTGCCGATGATAGTTTCAGAAGATAGTTATAGAGACTCGCCTCGAATTACACCGAGGTTGATCAAGGATGACATTCCTGCTCGGACCGATACAGGTTTTAGGTTACATAGTAAAGAGGGGAAAGGCAATGTCATCAAGAACAAGATAGTTTATAAACCCGTCGTCAATTACCGTACAATCTCCGCTTCTTTCTCGCATAATCTTATCATGATACGTCTGGAAATATGAAGGTTCTCAGTATCATCGCGTGCCTTTGCGCATCCTCACTGGCTTCAAAACCGCCACAGTTTCACAATGCAGCAAATCACCCCGGCGCCGATCCTTATGTGATGTGGGATTACAAAACAAATCAATATTATGCCTATTCTACAGAGGGAGCAGATCCAGGGAGTCTCTTTGCGATTTACAGCAGTCCTGATCTGTCGACTTGGCACAAATACCCCGGTGGCGTTCTGAAAGCGTGCTACGATGATGACATGAACCGCATCAAAGGCGGCCAGGCCTGTTGGGCGCGTGACTGGTACTGGGCTCCCGAGATATACTACAATGAGCTAACCGGGTGGTACTTTTTCTTCTATGCTGGCCGGTTGCGGGAGGACTTGACAAAGGATTACTTCCGATACTCGGACTTTGAAGAGCCGTCTAAAATTGGCGTGGCTGTCTCTCGTTATCCGACGGGGCCGTTTAGGGAAATTGAGTCTAAGCCGATTCAATACTACCCATTCGATCCCGACTATGACGATGTTAATCTCATCATGGACAAGAAGCAGATGCTGCCACCACAGAGTCTTGCAGAGGGTCAAACAGCGCCAAAGGGAACATATATCCCCACCATTGATGTCAATATCTTCTTTGACACAGATAAGCGCATCTACATGTATCTCTCACGGAATGCTTACCGAAACTGGAATTGGGATAGCAAGCTGGGCAAGTACATCGAAGAGTCGAATATCATCGTGGTAGAGATGGAACGCGCTTGGTGGGACGATCCAAATGCATTGACCATGCCACAAATCATCGCCACGCAAAGGAACCTCCATGCCACGAATGCGCCGAAACTTCCCTCGAACATCACCTCTTACAACGGCACTGGTGAAATTGGATCACCACCTCGCAAAGACGGCTGGAAGACTGTTATTTCCTACGGCGCTGATCCGCAAGATTGGGAAAACTTTCATGTTGACGACTATCGACGGTTCAATGGCACGAAGAAAGATCGTCGCTGGGCTGAAGGGAGCACTATCATCACAAGAACTGGCAAATCTGATGCGAAACCTGTTTATCTTTTATTATACAGCGCCAATAACTACGAAGCATCCAATTACGGCGTTGGCTTCGCAACTGCAAAGTCCCCATTTGGTCCATTCCGAAAGTCTTCCAACAATCCTATCCTTACGCAGGACCCTGATAACGAGATCCCGATCTACTCAACTGGCCATGGTAGCATTATTGCTTCGCCTGGGAAGAATAGCAAGATAATCTTCCCTCAGGAGGTTACGCACCGGACACCTTTCGGTTCTGAGCTATTCTATGTGCATCATGGCCGTAACAGCACGGATCGGGATCGCTCCCTCTACACAACTCGATTGCATCTCATTGAAGATGCTGTTGACTTCAAGTCTAATGATGCTCTCAACATGAGCCTTACACCACTTGATCAACCTTTGCCGAAGAACACGTATCCCATTAACATGGTTGCAAAGTGCTCCATTTTGCATACCCTGAGTAATAAGAGAGGGCATGAATATCACGTTCGTGTTGAATCCAAGCTAAGAGCCCCTTTTGATATTCGTGAAAGAACGAATAGAGTTGTTGCACTGCCTTGGAATAAAGCTCCAACGTCTATGAGAGCTGACTGGCATGATGGCTCATTTGTCTTGTCTTTTGATAACAAGGTTGTGAAAGAATTGGCTTACCAGCGCTTGGGTGTTGATGGGACCTGGACGACAATCAAAAAGAGCACAATTACCTGCAGATAGTCTTCACTCAATGCTAACGAGTTGCTTTTTGCTAGGAATACTAAGTATTTCTAATTTCAAAGTCCTTTCTCGGAAATACGTGCAAATACAGGCGAGGGGTCTATAAAAACCTCCATCTTATATGATTTCAGGTTGCCATCATCGTCCCTCTTCATCAACATCGTAGCTAGTGCTGGAACTTTGATTTCCTGCGTTTTGGGATCGTCTCCCTTGACGAGATACCGAACATCACAACGATGATAGATGCAGGGGCTCACATAATCTAGATCTGTGAGAAAGGTGTAGTAGAACTAGTGATGTATGATAACCTACCAACATGGACAACATCATGTTCTAATCCATCGAACTTGGCCCATATAGCTTTGAACATCTGGATCTACCATCAGCATGTGAAAGGGGCCTGGTTCTGGGTTGTGTAGTCTACTTCTCTAGCATCCGTGACGGAGCGCGCCGGGCTATTTGCGAATTTTATGGTGGCATCTGCTGTATAGAACTTGTCTAGCCATACGTCTACATCCATTTTGGCACTATAGGTGTTGTTCTGCGAGGAGAAATATGTCAATATCAACAGTGTTCAGTGTGCAACCCATCGACTTACTTCAACCAGCCAAGCCACGGCTTCTTCTTTCGAGAGTTGCAGATCTGAAGACATTTTCAAAATTGTTTTTTTCTTTGTTTTCGCTTCACCTTGTGTACGCAGTTGTTATAATCTGGAAGAGCCGTGAAGTATTTTCATTCATCGTGAAATTTATACCCCCTCACTAGTCAAGTTAGCTTTTTGCTTAAGGTTGACCGCTACACTGACTAAGCCCGCAACTTCCGGACCACATAGTTAGGTAGGTACCCAGATAGTTTAGATAGCGGCCATACTATGTGGAACTTTATAATTAGTAGATCACCCAACTTTAGGCTCCAGTGGTTGAACAGAGGCGAGAGTCACGACTATGAACATGCATCTTCTGGGTATCAGGCTACGAGTCTTCAGTAGCGATTTACGAAGCCTTGTTGGATTTGAGAACTTGATAAACCATCTCGTGTCCACATAGTACCAATTGTCAAGCTCCCCATGCCTTGTATCCAAGTCATACGCAATCACGTCGAACTCATTGCCCCCTTATCTCTGCAATGCATCCCGTACTGTGGAACCAAGAAACCCCGTATGCTGTGAATAGTCTTAAACATATACAACCTTGGTGACGGTGGGGGTAGGCGCCGCAACGGTAACAACAGAGGCACTAGCACAAGAGCAAGCTGTAAGATAGCGAGGCTCTCCAGAGCAAGCGCTAGCATAGGTAGGGATAGACCTGGTAACATAAACAGTGCTTGACACCATCAGTAAAAGACCCCAATGAGGATTGAGTACCTGAGACTTACGTTGCATCAGGAGTAGTAGTGACCTGGAGATAAGCTTCACACTCAGCCTTGTATGAAGCAACGACAGCAGGGCCACGGAAGCCAGGAACAACAGCACGAGCACAGTTATCACCGCAGCCGGAGCGCTCCTGGAGTTCCTTGGGAATGTTGATGGCCAGGACAGGGGCAATGAGAGCGGTGATGAGAGTGAACTTCATGGTGAAGATATTGGGATGTATTTGTTAAAGAGAAAGTTAAGAAGTTTGATTGAGTGTTTCGTAGCAGAGTTGAGTGAAGAATGTATTGAGAATGATGAGGAGATGGGATATTAGCGTGCTCTTTATACACAATTCTTCACCCCAGGTCCATGCCAACTCCACGCCGAACATACCCTTCCCCTGGAAGCGCTTTTCACACCGATAAGAAGTCCCAACGGTTTCAATAAAAAGAACGCCTAGTACCTCGAGGCTATCGCCATCATTCATCGATTTCCCACGTTTTCTACAGCTAGCGCACCGTTGGCAGCTCCTAGTCAGATATCCTAAACGCCACAGACCCAACCATCAAAGGGGCATGAGCTGTTAACGAGGCGATCTAGATCGCACTAACCACAAGCTGAGATCCATTAAAGGGAAGGTCAAATGGTCTTTTTGAGTGTTTGTCGGGCCTCGTGATAGTTTCGGGAATAGAAGTGGAAAATAAGGGGGAGACTATTTAAAGTCTTGGTCCACGAATTCCGGATTGGGAATTCAAGTGGATTAAGGGTCTCGTCAGAGGAGCTGATATGCTGAACGGGTAAGGCTTGACGGAGGATAGGGGGAACAGAATAAAGTCGAGTCACTGTCAGGGGGTGGTTGACTAGATGTTGGTTGTGCGGCAGGGATTTGCAAGCAATGGATGGCATGGGGCCTGCAACCAACAGGTAGACTGGCGTCAAGGAGTTGTTGGGTAACAGGACACCGATGTATAGACGATGGAATTCATGAACCGGTTTGAAAACTTATTAGGCATATATAAAACAATATCTGGAGAACACAAACAATGATGTTTCACTTCGGCGAAGCATCTGAGACTCAAATCTGTTACAGCCGGAGTGGACTTGAACTATTGGCAAGCCTTGGCTCTGACCATAAATACAATCTGTCGATTCAGACCACTCGGTCTGCCCAAGGAAAAGGAATGATACCTATCCTCCTTTCAACCGTCCATGCCATCGCGAATGCGCAAGAAGTTGGCATACCGCTCCAAAGTCCAGCGACGCGACGCCTTGCCCCAAATAGCCATGGGCAGCGACGACATGATAATGACGAAGCTAAGAATACCAAGCTCGATGAAGGTGTTCTGCAGACCGGTATCAATCCAGTAGCTGCACACGAATGTGAAGATGGTGGCGAGGGTGTTGTTGATGACGGCGACACCAACCATGCCCTCGAGAACCATGTCGGGGTAGCTGTCGGCTAGGTACGTGATGCTTAGATCACCAGCGCAACCGTAGCCGAAGCCGATAAAGCCCAACGCGACGTAGGGAACGGGCCAGTCCCAACCATGCGCTGAGCCAATACCGAAAAGCCACATACCCAATGGAAAGATGATCACGCAAAGGGCCATGAGGTAGAGACGGAACTCGGCCTCCATGATGCCGTTGTTGCGCTTAGCCTTCCAGAGGATGAACTTGTCGCTGCAGTATCCGCCGTAGAAACAGCCAATGACACTTCCAATCAGACACGGAATGTTCATGTTGGCGACAGCAGAGTCGCTGTAGTTGTACGGCTCGTTAACCCAGTAATCCTCCTCGACAGTGAGGTAGAAGGACAATGCAATGTTCTGCATTCCCCACTGAAGACCAGCGAACCAAACTGCGGGAAAGGAAAAGATGCGCATCGTGTGCCACAAGCGGTGGACATACTGCGTCAATCCCAAACCGCGCAGGTTGGACGCTGGAGTGATAAGAGCAATGCGCTGCCAGTAAGACTTCTTGCGCGCGAACGAGGCCTCGCGTCTGTTGCGCTCGACCTCCTCTCGTCGCACTGCAGATGCGGTTCGAGAGATCGCAGCTTCTTCGTCGACTGGGGGCGATAAGTTCTTCTCCTCGGCATCCTTGGTGACAACATGGTCACCAGTAGCCGCGGGAATACCCTCAACATTGCCGCGGCTGGCGTCGCGCTCTTCAGTCTGGTGGAGATTGAGGTAGCGGTTGCGCTCAAAGGCTGTTTCCTCAAGACCGAAGTAAAAGAGGACAAGGGTGAAGCCAGAAGCAATTGCGCCCATGTAGCCAATCCAGCGCCAGCCGATATTCTCTGCCAAATGGCCTCCGATCAATGGACCAACATAGGTTCCGACCGTAGTGGCAAGGGTGTACATACCCAGCGAAGTACCATTCTGGTGCTCGAACCAAATGTCCAGCAGAGACAATTGAACAACAGCCTCAGCGACAGACTCGGAAGCCCCGACAAAGAGCTGGGACCAAATCGTGTCGCCGGTGGTCTTCAAACGGCCGAACCAAATGTTGCCGATAAGACCCCATACCGTGCCTACCAAGTATAGAATTCGTCGTCCGTAAAGATGCGTCGCAGGCGAGCTGAGAAGCGTCCAGTATCCGATCGCGACAAAGAGCACACCAGCGCCGGTATTGAAAACATCGTAGCTAATCCCGTATTGTTCATTGACACCAGTGCTCGCAGCACCAGCGACATTGGAGGTGGCGGCGGTCAAAGCGACAATGTAGCACACGAGAAACGAATGCCAGGTCTTGCGCGCAAGACTCCAGTTCAATGGATCATTGGGGGACTTTGTCGGAGGAGGAACGAGGATGACATCGCCGTGCTTTTCGATACTGGCATCGCCGGAAGCGACGCTGGCGTGCTCGTCGGCGAAGAGACGTCGTGTGCCCGGAAGGACTTCATCGAGATCGCGAGCAGACGAAACGGCCATCCGCGTCGATTTGCAGTGGTACTTGGTAGTGGGGTCTTGTTAAGTCGTCTTGGGGCAAACGGCTCCTCGGAGCCGCATTCACACGCGTTAAGGAGGATAGGTATGGGTATGCAGGATATCGATCGAGAGTCAGCAAGACATTGTCTGTATGCGATAGTGATTTCCTAGCAGGTTAGAGCAGAGCAGCGATCGCAGAGAGACGAGGAGGGGAGGAAATTTTTTATATCATGTCCAAGTATCCATATCTTTCGGACCAGTCGTCCCCCACCAAAAGGTTCATTCCCATGTCGGGCCGCAATGGGGAGACCGGAGCGATTCCACAAAGGGCAGTGCGTCTGACAATTTGTGGTACGTTTGGCTGAGCTGAAATGAAATGGTTTAAGCTGTTGATGTCATGGTGTGGAAGACGGCACACCACTTCCGTGATGGAGAGATAAGGTCGCGTGCGGGTTTTGCGCTGGTATTGGACGGATGATCCCTGGGGTAAGCTGCCATCTTTTTGGTCAACGGTCTTCCCCGAGAGGTTCGGCGATCACTATCGGTTTGAAGAGTAGCATTCTGAGTACAATTGAAGCGATGCGACACGCGCGAAAACACTTTCAGACAAATTGAAGATTTGGAGCTGACATTGCTGTACCTGTCTGTTTGCGAAAAATGTCCACTCCAGCAGCCAGTGCAAGTGGGTTAGGCAGACCGATTAGTCACCAGCCGGCTTCCGTCTGAAGCTACGGGGTACTGTAAAGCCCTCAACTGTCACGATCAAATGGGAGTTACCATTAGGTCAACTCCATTGAACCTTGACTTGGCCTTACTAAAGTCATCAGCTCGGCTCATTATCGCGATCGTGATGCGACCACATGCTTCCCCTTTTCTCGGCCATGAAGAAAAAAACCGCATGGCCCATGCCTTCTAGAAGCCAGGTCCAGGGCAAGGATTACTGGAGCCCAACAGCTCACCAAGTCAGCAATATGATTCAAGGTTTCTGTCAAAATTTTCATTCATGGAACGAATTTCGTTGCGGAAAAGTCGTGTCAAGCATTTACGTCGCTCTCATAAATAGTTACTATACATCATTGCTGTGGTATCAAAAATGTCCTGTTTTCCCATGATCCCATCTCAGCGCCAGACCTAAACCATCAAAAAGTCCACGTTCAAATCCTTGAGTTTCTGCAACCAGTTCATACATCCATCATCGCCATTCTCATGCTTCCACAAAATCTGCAACGTATCAATCGCAGAGTATAGGAATCCCCACGGGTTGATTTGCGCTACCGCCTTCAATCGATCCATAACCCACGCCCGGCTCTCCGGAGTCGTTGCCGTTGTTCCATAAATAAAGGTGGGCCAGCCCGTGGCTTTGAAGTTTGGGTCATGGTCAGGCTGTGGTAGGAGCGTCTCGTAAAGATCCTGGATGAGTGTTTTGGGAACTTGGTCTGGCATCCTAGCTCGTAGTGCGGGAGCTGCTTGGATGATGTAGAGACATGTTGCCAATCTGTGGGCAGAGCCAGTTCGGGCACTACTCCACAGGGCAGCCTTACTTGCATCTGGCATTCTTTCCTTGGCCCATTTGAGGACGTCGAGACGTTGTACGCGGTCTAGTAGGTTGGTGAATTCAATAAGTGCTTCATTGCTGGAGACGTTCCCTTGAGCTTCGGCATGCAAAAGTTGTGCCGTTTCACGTAGGATGTCGAGAACTTCAGGCGGGCAACAGAAGAAAGAGTTGTTGGTTCGTGATAATGTTTCCTTGACTTGACTTGGTGCAAATGATGCTGCCTGGGTGCCTGGTTGGGATGGGTTGAAAGACAAGCTCAAGGTGCAATAGCTACATGAGTCAGTTAGCATCGAGTCAGTCTTGAGTTAAGAGTATCTCCACTTACACATAACAGTCCGCAACAATATAGTCTCTCAGAGTGGTATCAGAGCCAGTATATGGTTCTATCATATTCAAAAGCTTCTTCGCACCCTCGAGATGGGGCCGCCAACTTTGCCAACCAGACTCGATGAGCTCCGAGTTGATGAGAAACAAAACAGTAGCAAGAATTACATCGGCTCCAATGGTGTCAATATTCCGTAAAGCATCGGGCATCATTTGCAGTCCCTTTTGTTTGGCAACGAGAGCATCCATAAGCAATTTCTTTGGTGCCTCTTCTCTTTCATATGAGTTGGGGCCTAGCCACGATCTTGATAAATTGCACATATGAGATGCAGATACTGCAATGATAATTTGTTTCAAAAATGAGTGCTCATTTGTGAGTTGCAGAAGATTTAGATATGGATTCCTGTTACCGTTGGTTTGGTCATCACCAACGAGATCCAGGCTAACTCGAGTTGAATCTGAGTTGAGGGTTAGCATCATGAAAGACCAATGTCTTGAGAAGTCATACAATAATTCAAGTACCATCTCTGGGAATGTGTCATATCCTGAAATAATGGATCGACCAATGTCCAAGGAGAGTTTGATGATGTTGGTGAAGGGGGCGAAGGAGGGGACCATGGCTTAGTTTTGTTCGGAACAAAGAGTTGATTTTCCTGAAGCGACACTAAACCCCATGCACCTGGCTCGAAGCCTTGAGTATCGAAGGATCCCATTTGCATATCGGAAGATTGAACATCGGGTTGCACATCAATAGTCATGTCCGATTCACCTTGCTTGGGTAACCGACACACGGAGGCACTAGAACTCTGGCCGGCCAATTTACCGCGCGTGGCTACTGAGCCAGTCCATAGAAATAGGCGGCCATAGCCCAGGCATTCAACCCCCCTGGAAGCGCATTTCGAGCAGTGCGGGATAGACCTATCGCAGCGAAGTCTCGCACGGCGACAGCTGTGACAGGCTTTCTTGGCTACTTGGACGGTGGTTGATGAGGTACTGTCGCTGTCGGGGGGCGAAGTTGACATCGGATAAGATAAAGTAAGTGAGATGAGAGAGATTGAGGCCTCAAACTGTAGCCTTGCCTCGTTTGCTTATTAAGATAACCAAAAGCAAAACAAGGGGCGATTAGCGAGAAAAGTAGATGAGTGAGACAAGATCAACGGCACGCCGTAGGTAGGGTCTCGTTGTTGGTAGAAATGGATATAATTTTGTTGATCCTGGGATCCTGGCACCTGGTTTGTAAGATGTATGGTTGATTTTTGTTAATTCCGAAGCCCAGGCTGGGGAATGCCAAAGAATCGAGGTTCACGGGTTGGTGCCTTGAGATTCAGGCCGTCATCTCGGCTTAAGCGGAGCAATGCCAGGCATTGCCACGGGGGAGGGTCTAGAGGGTCTGGACCAGTCTATGCCTTGATCAGCTAGAGCTGCGTGCCTCTGCGTGCCTCCGCATGCTATCGTCGTCAGCTGAGGGAGGCTTTGATTTAAACACCTTCCAAAAGAGATAAATTCACTTGCTTCAAGAGAGTTTGACACGAGATAAAGGGAACTATCGAAAGTCTAAAGATAGGTATCATATCTCATGCCTCCCTATCTACCTAGAGCTATCAATTTCAAGCTATTTGAAATACACTAGATATGCAGATGTGTGAAATTACACTGCAACAGTTGAAAATGAGTTATAAATTCGTTATGAGGCCCTTATCACCAGACCTTTCTTGCCCCGTCTTCCCAGCATGTGATCCTTGGTCATGAGTTGTGATTATGAGATAGAAACTGTCTTTGTGAAACATGAATGCTTCTATCTTTGGGCCAGGGCATCGAGTCCTGTTCGTACTGACCATACAAAGGCCAACAGCAATCGACGCGCCAGTTGATTGGCCCAAGTGATGCACCATGTTATGTTGCTCGCTCATCAGAACCAACAGTCCCCAACCTCGTTCACTGCCTTACCGCCAACCTTTACTGTGACCGCAAAAATGACGAACCTACAGAAAAACTCCAATGTGAGGATGCTTGCATGTCTCCTCGATGGGGACGACATTATGGAGAGCGATTATCGTTTTCTCGTCGATGGAAGCCTCGCAAAATACGTTAAAACGGCATCGGGCACGTTTCTCTGTGATCATGAAGACCGTGCTTTCGAGCCTGCCCTTCTTGGGACTCTCTTCCCCGAATTCCCTCCCGGAGACTGGAATAATGGCCATGTCGCTCGAGACCCCGTTACAGGCGAACCTTCATTTGTTAAGACCGAGATCGTGCAATTTCCTGGTGTACAGAACTGTTGGCATCCGATGAGGTTTAACGAGCTCGATTTTAGTCGACAAGAGCGATTGAGACAGCGTGTTCACGTTTCGACGCACCCCGAGGTCAACGCTGGTAAACCTGTGCTGGTCAAATTTGCTGTTTGGCCCTGGGAGATTGGTTATGCCGAGGCTGAAACTGCAGCTTATGAATGGCTTCAGAACATTGAGGTCGTGCCCAAATTTCTTGGTCACGTTACAGAAGGCAAAAATGGACGCGTTATCGGATTTGTCACGGAGTTCGTTGAAGGCGCGAGACCGGCAGAGCCAAGAGACATTGAGGGATGCGAAAAATCTCTGAAGAAGCTACATGAACTCAGTATCAAGATGGGTGATACTAACAAGTTCAATTTCCTGGTCCGCGATGGTCACGATGTGATGATAGCTGATCTAGAGGCAGCTGAGAAAGGATGCTCGCAAGATGACCTGGAGGAGGAGATGAAGGGTCTCAAAGCATGGCTCGAGGACACTTCTTTCCTGGGTGGAGTGTATACTGTGAAAGAATAAGCAATATCGCTTTTCTATAGATGTTTCTATGTACTACTGCCTAACACTTCTTTCCAACATCGCAGTTCGACTCACTACCGTCCTCTGAACCATCCATATATCTACCAAAAGCATAAAGCTCAACATCAGTGATGTCCTTACGAAACTCCTTCGCCACCGTACGTCGGAAATAAACTCGCTTAGCCCATTTATAGCCTTCCGCTCCAGCAAAGAAAACGCCAACTGCAATGAAGATAACTGCCCATTCCCAAGTGATGGGATTATGCATAAAGACAACATGGTTGATGACAGGGATGTAGAGTGTTGGTGGAATGAGAACAGTACTCAAAGTGACTGACCAAAAGAGGAAGGGATTCTTCCAGAGACGCTTGGTCCAGGCTTTGAAGCTGCCGCCCTTCTCGAAGATCTCAGCAAAGAACGAGCGACGGAAGTCAACGAGCTGCCAAGCAAAGAGTAGAAAGTCCCATGTCATGGTAGTGAAAGCTGTTGATCTGGCGGTAAAGACTGTGTCGCAGGAGGCAGAGTATTTGCTGTTACAGTCATGTCCCAAGCCTTGGTTATTGAAGCCGTAGAGAACGATGACTGAAGAGCCAAGGATGCTGATGAGCATGAGGATGCCATAGACCACGAGATCAACTAGGAACTCTGGGGTGAAAACGCCATACTTGAGCTATCAAATGTGTTAGCGATAGGCCCGTGAGAATAAGGTAATATTTTGACTTACACTGTGAGGTGGCCGACGAAGGATATCAGGACTCGCCTGCTCAAATCCAAGGCCAGTCTCGGTAAATGCTCCAGCAACAAGCAACATCCAAATAATCTCAACAGGGGTCAAGACAAAGATAGATACGCCGCTGTCGTCTTTGAAGGACAAACCTACCAGCAGGCAGGTGACGAAAGCGACATTAGCGGCAAGGACATGAAGAATGAACTTCTGGATGTTGTCGAAAATCCGGCGGCCCTCTTCAATGGCATTGAGGATAGAGGCAAAGTTGTCGTCAGTCAAGATGATATCGGAAGACTCTTTTGCAACATCTGACCCGTTGAGACCCATCGCAATACCGACGTCAGCGTGCTTCAAGCTAGGACTATCGTTGACTCCATCACCAGTCATGGCAACGTAGCGTCCACGGCGATGCAAAGCCTCAATCATGCGAACCTTTGTCGTGGGAGAGCAACGCGCCACAACAAGCGGTAACTCCGGCATCGCGTCGAGGTCTGCATCTGACAGATGATCAAAATCATGAGCTGCCATGACCATCGTGTCGGCAACATCCCTCCTGACCATTCGCATTCGTTCCGGGGACGGAATGATAGCCACTTCAGCGGCGATGGCTCGTGCGGTTTCGGGATGGTCGCCGGTCAGCATGTGCACGCTGATACCAGCCTTTTGGCACATCTGAACACTGCCTCGTGTCTCGGGGCGTGGAGGATCATAGATACCGATGAGGCCGCGGAAAACCAGGTCCTTCTCAAACTCAGATCTGTCGATGGCTGATGAGAGATCTTCAGGGAGACCAGTGATTGGAGATCGACTAGCGAGGGCGAGGACTCGAAGACCAAGACGTGCAAAAGCCTCCATGTTGGCCAGGATGGTTTCCTTTGCTGGTTCATCGAGAGACTCAATTCTACCCGATTTCTCCATGGATACGCAGCTGCTGAGAACCCGTTCGACTGCGCCCTTGGTGAAGATATGCGTCTCTTTTGAAAGAGTATCTTGGAACACGACCGACATCTTCTTGACCTCCGAGTCGAAAGGGAACTCGGCGAGTTGCTTCCATCGTGGATTTTGACCGGAAGATAAAGACATGCGGTTCCAGTTGAAGCGAGTAACGAAAACTTGAATCGCAATCTCCGTAGGGTCACCTTGTACAAGCCACTCTTCCGGACCATCGTCCTTGCGTCCTTTCTCGACGACTGCGAGATTGGCGAGGGATGCGATATCGAGGTAATGCTGCAGTGCTTCGTTGGCAGCAGGTTCATCGTGAGGGTTGATGGTATGCGACTTTTCTTCTTCGCCTTGTGCTGGGAGGTTCGTAGGTTCTACGGGAGTAAAGTCGATGTCGCCAACTTGGGGGTTGTATGGTTCGTTCGTAGATTCCACAGAGTAAGTACCGTGTCCTGGAAGCCAAGCCATTCTGACCACCATCTTGCCTTGGGTCAGAGTACCTGTCTTGTCAGAGCAGATGTCTATCCCTCTGTTAGTTCTTATAGTCAACAAAGTCAGAAAAACATGTAATACTTACTGGTGACTCCTCCAAGTGCTTCCAAGCTCTGCATGTTTCTCACAACAACCTTGCGGCTCACCATCTGCTTTGTTCCCGCTGCCATAGTGATAGTCAAGACCAAGATCAAAGAGACAGGCAGTGTTCCCACAGCTGTAGCTACAGCGTAGATGATGACATCTTTGCGTGGGTCGAATTTGTTGGCTGCGAGGACAATGATGGCACAGACAATCGCGAAGCCGAAGACGTAGAGGAATAGCTGAGATAGCTTCCTCTGCAGGGGAGTTCCAACGTTAACGCCCAGAAACTCGCCAATAACATCGTAGGTTGTGAGCAGCCACTTGGTGACGTGAGATAGAAACGATGCTTTACCGTTCTCATCGCGTTTAACTTCCCGCCTCTTCCGCCCAGTGTCTTTCAGAGCAGCTGCAATAGCGTCTATCTCAGTATAAGCCCCGGTAGCAAATACAACACCTCTACCACGTCCCTTGGTAACGATCGTCGAGCTGTAGCAAACATTCAGGCGATCGCCCGGTCCTGTGTCGTCATCGAACTGCATCGTAGGATTCTTGCGCACAGGTAGAGACTCTCCAGTGAGCAATGCCTCGTTTGACTCGAAGTTAGAAACCTCAAAGAGCCGGATGTCAGCTGGTACAGAGTCACCCATCTTGAGATCGATGATGTCGCCCGGTACGATTTCGCTTGTTTGGATCGTGATTGTCTTCCCATCACGGAAGACGTTGGCTGTTGGGAGACTAAGAGACTTGAGGGAGTGGACGGTTCGAGCGGCTTGTAGGTCTTGGAAGAAACCTATGACAATGTTGAGGAGGATAATCAGAGCGAGAGCACCGCCTTCGATCCAAGCTTGTATACCGAAACTTGCAGCGAGGGCTAGAATGAGGACCTATATGTGTTAGCCACTGAGAGTCAATGATAGCGGAAGATTTGTATTACTAAGGTCATGCAATTGCAGATCTGCTCAATGAAGATCTTGATGGGTTTCACGTCCTCTTCCTCGCCAAGATCATTGGGTCCATACTCAACAAGTCGTTGCGATGCTTCAGAAGCACTTAAACCAGTAGCCGGGGTGGTGTTTAGCTCCTGGATGACTGTATCAGCGGGCAAGGCATGCGCTGGACGCGAAAGCGGCTTGTTGGATTGACCGGAAACATGATGCTCCATGTCTGGAGGAGTTGACTTGGGAGACATTGTCGCCGCTACCAAAGGAGAGTGATAACTTGAGAAGAGAAGCGTAGCAAGAGGAATTCCTTCTCAAGTCCTTGGCCAAGCAGTCGGGTCTTATATACTTGGAGGCCCGCATGGCAACATTCATCAATTGCACCTTGTGGGGAAGCCAAGAAACGGTGCAGCCCTCACGACTAGACCGACCGAAGCAACTTTTGCCGTTGTCATTCTGGCTGCTTCGTCAACTGTCCAGTCGCAGCGAATTTCATGACAGAAAATGGGGCTCCGTCTTGGCTTCCACGGGCCCCGAAAGTTCCATCACCCCGATCAAACTGTAGATCTACCGATTTTAAGTCTTAATTATTCCGGTTCTAAGTCTTAAATGCCCGATTTGATGTCGTGTCAAGAGTCATAGTGGCAGAAAACGATTCGAGATTGGCTGGCGGAAATATTTACGCTTGTAACAAGTCTAAACTGTAATAGTGAGCCAAGACTCCAATGCATTAGCGTCTTCAATACGAACGTCATTCGTCAGTGGCTGTCCCCTCGGCCAGAGATCCATCGAGGTACGCTGTGTGTGAATTGCCTAAAGCGGTATTTGACAGCGGTGATGGAGATTCGCCAAGAGCTGTGTTCGTTTATGCTTATTCATATTATCTCGAATTCATGGTTATTTCTGCCTCTTGGGTCAGAAATTGGGAGGAAAAGTGGGCAATACCCATTTCTTATTAATTCCTGTGACCCTTTGTTGTTGGAGTCATATAATTGAGTCTTGGTATAGGTTATGAGGCTCCATTATACATTACATTGTTGATCCATTGTTATTCGAGAAACATCATGACTGAATAGGGAAACGATGACAAGTATTTCTGTTATTCATGACTTCTACAAATTCTCATGTGATATCACGAGTCACATCCTACGTCCTTGTGGAAATGGACGCTGGATTATCGACGATCAAGCTTCAGTATCGCGGTTGTTACATGCAGTAGGATATCAAGTTGCTCAAGTTTCTATGAATGAGCGCATTCTTTTCTCGTCAGTCAATCAGAGCGAGCTCATACCAGGAAGCCTTTTGCCATTGCCGTGATACTTTTTGGTCTATATGAGTGATGCACCGACGAAGGTCACTCATCTGTGAGTTTTGCGTTAATTAACATCAGCCCAGCCGATGTTGCTTAATAATGCACCCAATGTCAGATTTACGCCCTTCAGACTTCTCTGTAGTTATTTTGGCGATTCTTTTTGCCCTTGTACACTACCAAACAACAAAAGTCCCTACCACATATCAGTTATTACTCTTTGATCTCAATCCACACGAAATAACGCCATCATGGTTAAGCTCCCGTCACCATTCGCCGAGATTCCTCGGGTGCAGTTACTTTTCGACCGACCCTCAGACATCGAGCGATTATCTAGCCTCAGCTCATCTATAGATGGGGGTGCAAACCTATGGATAGCCCGTGAGGACCGCAATTCGGGCCTTGCTTTTGCCGGCAATAAAGTACGCAAGCTCGAATACGTCTTAGCGGATGCCCTCGCGCAGGGAGCCGATACCCTTGTGACTACGGGTGGACTGCAGTCAAACCACATGTGTCAAACTTCTGCTGCTGCGGCCCGACTTGGTCTGAAGGTAGGCTACTTATAAACTTCATAGAAGCTCATTGACTGATAAAAAAGGTTGCTCTTTATCCGGCCAATCGTGTTGCATCCGAGGACGCTGAGTACAAGTATCTCGGCAATATCCAAGCAAACTCAATTCTAGGCGCCGAGACCTTCGCCCCAGACACCAGCGAAGAGACTGTGATCCAAATTCTCAAAGACCGTGGGCAAAAGCCTTATTCAATTCCAGCTGGGGCGAGCGCGCATCCTCTTGGAGGCTTGGGCTATGCACGCTGGGCATTTGAACTGCTTGAACAAGAGGCAAAGCTCGGCGTTACATTTGACGTCATCGCTCTTGTTGCGGGTTCTTGTTCCACGCTGGGAGGTATACTCGCAGGCCTCAAGCTGGCGCAAAAGGAGGGTATCACAGGGTCTAAGAAGCATCTCGTTGGATTTTCGGTATTGTATCCGAAGAAAGAGGATGTTGTTGAAAAGGTGTTGAGCATAGCAAAGAACGCAGCTTCAAAGATTGGTGTTTCTCCTGATGAGATCACGGAAGACGACTTTGAAATTGATGCTTCTTATATCGGGGAAGGATACGGACAGCTCAATGAAAGCACCGCTGAGGGGATGAAGGAGCTAGCAAGAATGGAGGGTATTTTGACAGATCCTGTCTATACGGGTAAAGCCTTCAACGGACTGCTCCATACAGCCAAGAGCGGTGCACTGAAAGGCAAGAATGTTCTCTTTGTTCATACAGGAGGACAGGCTGTTCTTGGAGCTTATCCGCAGTTGAGATAGACAAATTGAGTAGAGCCAGTTTCGAGACTATCGAGACAGAAGACTCTAGGTAGTCGTAATCAAGGTTGTTAGGTCATTATCGAACAGAATGATCGATCCATGGTCTGGTTTATCATAAGCTAGCTACCCATGGTATCTAAGGCCATTAAAGTTCATTAGCATTATTCCGCCGTCTCGCCACTACTCTAAATAGATTCATACAGTGATATATATCTATCCTTCGAAACATAAGCCCATGTCTTTCAAGATATCTTCCGCCCTAATATCAATTCCACCCGTTCTAACATCCTCAACGCCGAAGCCCAGGAACATCTCGTCATCAATGAATCCATGATACTTCTGATCACGACTCTTCCAGCTCATAGATGTCACATAAAACATATCTGAAGTCTCCTTCTCGGGATACTTCTTTCGACCATGAATCCAAATAGGCTTTCTTGACATGGCATGAATCTCAAAAGGAGCCTGCTGCTTGAATAGCATAACATATGGCTCGTAAACACTGTGATAGTTGAAGTAGGATTTATGCTGGTATATCACCATGATGAAGGTGTTGCTGTCATCAGGGACACAAGAGGGTTCGTCTCGACGACACATGGTGACTTTGAGAGAATTGGTGGTCTGGTGGATGGACTCGAGGTCGGTTTGGAGTTTGGGGAGATATTTGGCCAAGCATTGCTCATCGCCTGCTGCAGCTGGTGCAAGATCAGGACCAGCTGAGCCATCGGGGTTCATTTGGGCAAACACCCTCTTGGGCTTGATGTCGTAGTGCGTATACATGTTTCCGGCGGAATCCCAGAAAAGGAACCAATTCTTCTCAACCAGATTCCAAGGTAGTGGTCTTTGAAGCTCAGTGCCGACTCTGAATACACCCAGATTCTCCATATCGCCCGACCAGCCTGTGAGTGTACGAAAGTCTTGAACGAACTGGCCAAAGCAAGTGTGTATTGAGTTTGAGCCATATGTCGTGTAAGGCCTATCAGGGCCGTAGAATACGCGTGCATCGTGTGGACCCATGTTCATATGGAAATACGCCATGTCGCCTTGACATTTGTCTCCACCTACAGTAGCAGTGACAGGCAGAGTAGTGGGTGAGTGAAGACATCTAAGGACACCGTCTTGAAATGCGGCATTGCAAACAAGCTCAGCAAACCAGAGTGAATTGCCACCTTCTTGCAGCCATTGAGCTACAACAATCCACGTGTTCTCCAGTGTAGGATGGGGGATGAGATTGGGGTTCAGAGCAGTGAAGTCTCTGAAGTCAATCCCGAAGAACTTCTTGTCTTTGGTAGATAACGAAAAGACTTCAATGTGTGTTGCGCTGACATCTTGAGGAATGATGCCCTCGCCGAAAGGCTTGTCTTCTGGCGTATCTGTCTTGGCAGCGGGGGACGATTGAACTGGTGATGCTTTCGTTGTGGATGGTTCTTCGTCAGCCAACAGTTCTTGCTCATCGCCAGGTGACTTCTTCAGCTGCGATGGAACCCATCCTTGAACGTGGGCAGGGAAAGATGATGGATCGAGATAGAGCTTGAGGGCAAAGACAACAAGAAGAAAGACTGGTATCACAAATAGCACCAGCTTTCGAGAATCCCGGACGAGCATCTTGAAGCATTCAATGCACGTCGTAAAGAAGCGATTGTGTCGGGGAATGGAGTTTGATGCAGGCGGGGTCCGATGAAGCCCTTGAACGATAACAATGCAGCTTTGGTTGTGACTGTGACTGCGCCGTACGTCATTTAACTAATCCTTATTTGAACCATACTCCGTAGACAGGGGTCAATCGTAAGATGACCCTTGACGCCGAAGAGGACCTGAGAGATTATTCACGCGGGAGATGCGGAGTCTGAAGATGGTGATAATCATGCAGCCACGGCAATTGGCGTTGGACCAAAAGACCAATGACATTTCAAGGACCCTACGCAGCTGAAGATAAGTCGACGGGGAAAACCTGGCAGATTGTGACATTCAAGGCCGCCGCAATTCGACGTCGACACATTTTTCATATGCATGCCGAGGCTGCCTAGGTTGCTGAGGTACTTTTGCGGGGTGACATTGCACTAGCCAACGGCGCATGTTCCTGAACAGGGGACGTTCTTTTCTGATCGTGGAGGTGTGCAGATCTTAGTCGCGGGAGCGGGGATTAGCGTAATGAGAAGAGGTTGGGGTTCCTGACATGGCTTGGTAATACGAAGCCGCTACCTTTCTGCTTCTTCAACGATGGCAATCTCATGCAGGTGACCCCCCATCTTCTTGGGCGGTGAGCCGAGAATCACAAGCAAAAAAGAGAGCATGCGACATTATGCCCGTCTGAGGGTACGGGAGTAGGGGAGATATCCTCAGATCTAACAGTGGGAGAGCTGAGACTAGCATGGCAATGACACATGTGATGTTACCGAAAAGAATTAAGCTTGATTTTATTCTGCATCAAGATCTATGCTACGCTTTGGCCTGCTTGCTAGTTGGATCCCCCAACGCCTTCTTATAGAACCACGCTGCAAACTTGACGCTGGGCGTGTCGATAAACCGTGTCACAACGTCAGCTAACCCAAACGTCAAGGGCACGAGAATCAGCTGAGGTAGTAGAAACGATATCTCGAGTCCCAAGGGTCCAGACATTGGCAAGGCTAGCTTGTTTGCCCAATGGGGAATGTTCTTCATGATTTCCTCGTTCTGCCATCCCGCTGCCACGTAGAGTCTCTCACCAATGGTCCATAGCACAGGACCATGAACGAGATATAGAGCAAATGAGATACGTCCAAGCCATTGGCAAAATCTCGTCTCAAAGAAACTCTTCAGCCAGAAAATTCGAGGGATGGATGCAACCAAGAAGACAGCTGCGTAGAAGAGGTAGAACCATTTGTAGTCAAACACTGCTTGAGGCTTGAACCATGAAAGGTAGTAGAAGCCCCTGTTCTTGGCGAGCTGGTCAACATTGCGGTTCTCAGATGGTACTCCACCCAAGAACAAGCTGAAGATTAGGAGATGGTAGAAGATAAACTCCTTGGCAGGTTCCAGGCGTGCCATCCAGCGGGGCAGATCGCCCTTGCTGGCAAGAAGATCCAGATCGCAGAGGAGCATACCAGCCGTGAACATGGAGTAGAATGACCCATCGGCAATGTACATGAAATAGAAGATCAAACCCGTCTCACACCAGAGACGAGCATTCTTCGAACATCGAGAGAACGCCATCTGTGCTGTAAAAATAACGACGGAGCCCTTGAATTCAATGGGGATAGACCATAAGTGACGATTGTAGGTCAACCATGGCTCACCACCTTCTTTGAAGACGAAACTAAAGTTCTTGAACTCATAGTAGAAAGCCCAAAGCTCGTCATACCAGCTCTTTTGCTGTGTCATGATCCGCACCCAGACGCCAAAGATGTGTAGTAATGTGATGTAGGCGAGCATAGACATGATGAGAGGGAGGTAAAGGCGAATCCAGCGCCTGAAGAGCGAAGATGCTATGACATCGCCCAATTGCGCATGCTCTCCAGACTGAATTAGTCCCATTGGCTTGAGCGACAGAACGTAGCCTGAGATGACGAAGAATGTCGATACCGCGTAATGACCGCCTGTGAAGAAATGCCTTATGAAGGGGAATGATGCAAAGTAATGCTTCCCTCCGTAGCCAAAAGCATTCTCGAGGATTGCATTCTGGCCAACAATGTCGTGTGCCCAAAGTTCATGATGATGGAAATACACGAGAAGAGCTGCGAAACCTCGGAGACCATCTAGGTAAGCTGTTGGGCGGAGGTTCTCCAGAGGCCGTGTTCTGGCGCGAATAGCGGCTCTGGTGGTGTTGATGATGTGTTTTATTTTGCCGCCTGCAGCCGCTGGTTTCCAGTCTGAGTAGGACTTTGCAAGTGTCCAGTCTGAGCCTGAGTCCGTCTTGACCTCATCCCAGTCGTCGCTGTCGAGAAGACCACTTGTTCGAGGCGACATTTTGAACACGATTTGAGTCTTTGGAACAGAAAATCTTGACAATTCAAGATGTTGTCTGTCTGTTCAATTGATGAAGACGAGGGACCTGATGTACTCCGCAACTCCCGATATGCGACTCGGAGAAAGGCCCCAACTAAGAATCACAAGCCGAGGAAAGCATGTGTAAAAATATGACAGACAACAAAAAAGAAAACAAGGCCCTTGAAGATGGGGTAATTGTCACGGAGCAGGGATTGGGACTTTTGGTGTGCGGAGACCAACTTGACGGCGTGAAAAGAGAAAATCATCATCTCGATGGAGACATATCTTCGCTCTCATGACGTTGCACCACGGTGATGTTACATGGGGGATCCTTCCGTAAAAGCGCCTTTAGCAACACCAACGGAAATTCGGCAGCCACAGTGAGTAATTAGCTCAACCAACAATGGATGAGGATTCGTGGGTTAGGGCGGGAGGCTTGTATGATTAGGGAATGGTTGGTGTGCGGGGATTGGGGACAGGGGTTATATCCGAGGCTCGTTCCCCAGATCACAAGCCAAGACGGGAGTTGTATGCCTAATATCAGAACGATTCTATTCATTCCATGGGTGGCTTGGCGTTAGACTTCTTCTGCAAGGCACGTTAAAGCCACAATGTCTGTGGTATGTTGATCTCGATACTGCCTTGACCTATTATTAGAGAGTTTCACTACGGGTAGACTATAGCTGGACAGACATCGAGACAACTATTCACAGCCAAAAACCTCACTTTCTGATGCATCACCAAACTCGGCCACTTAATTACCCCATGCCCCATCACATCCTCCTAGAGTCCCGGCCTCGTAATACCCCAGGCCGCTCCAGAGTCCAACCCACCTCCGCGATCCCCCCCTCATCCTACGGAGGAGCTGCCTTTCCTGGAAGCTCTCTACTTGACCCCTGCCGAGATGCACAACAATCACATGGGGTCAGCCATGGATTCTCTCTCCACAATCCTTCTTCGGTCCTCTTCCGCAGCTGCAAGACGGTAATTTGATAAGAAAACGTCTCTCTGGTCTTGTGAAAAGGTCCGTAGTTCTTTTCTTGGTAAAAGCTTGGTTACGTCGAGTTCCACTTAAGGGCTCTAGGGCTCAGCTGCATGTTGCATTTTCCATCTGCAGATAACTCTTTTTTCTCTCCCTCCTTGCTCAGTGTCTCTTCTGCTTTGTCTGCAGAGAAAGCTCTTTGCCTGTGAATACGTCAACTGGTCATGGCGAGTGGCCCTCGTCGAAATATCCCGTCTAATCTTCGTATCCCTCCTACCACTGTTGAGTGGACCGTTACAAAGACCGACAGCCACGATACCAAGATGGGCACTCCATTGGGCTCGCCAACTCTAGCAGCCTCGACGGCAAAGTTCAGAAACAAAGTCCCAGCCCAGATGCAAAGATGTATACCACTGTACATGGCATGTGTCATCGTCCTCTTCATCATCCTTAACTTCGATATCTTCTACTCTATACCCAGCCCCCTCGGCGTGTTCCGAAAAGAAAGAGAGATTGTATCAACACCATCACGCTTTAGCACCTTTCCACAAAAGATTTGGCAAACGTGGAAAGTCGATCCATTAAACTTTGAGGATCGTGACTTGATTACTTCAAGGACGTGGGTTAACAAGAACCCTGGAATGCGATATGAGGTTCTCACAGACGACAATGAGCTTGCGTTTGTGGAGGAGCACTTTGGTGCGGGGAGTGCGATAAACCGACCGGATATTGTCAGGTTTTACAAGAGCATTAACTTGCATATTATCAAGGCTGATCTATTGAGATACATGATCATGTATGCTCAAGGAGGCGTCTACGCAGACATTGACGTCGAAGCCCTGAAGCCTGTGCATCGTTTTATTCCCGAGCGATACGACGAGAGAGACATAGACTTGATTGTTGGTGTTGAGATTGATCAGCCCGAGTTTAGCGATCATCCCATCCTAGGCAAGAAATCAAAGTCATTCTGCCAATGGACTATCATTGCAAAGCCTCACCAACCAGTTATGTTACACCTTATCGAGCATATCATGGTCTGGCTAAAGGCTGAAGCAAAGAAACAAAAGGTTGCTCTCGGAGATATCGAGCTTACCTTTGACCAAGTCATCAGCGGCACTGGTCCTTCTGCCTTTACAGAAGCTTTGCTGGAGCAGATGCGCAAGAACCATCGTGGTGGAAAGGTCACATGGGATCTATTCCACAATCTAGATGAGTCCAGAGTTGTCGGTCGGGTTCTTGTTCTCAACGTCGAGGCCTTCTGCGCTGGACAAGGCCACTCAGACTCTGGCAACCATGACTCTCGTGGAGCTTTGGTTAAGCACCACTACCATGCCTCCAACTGGCCCAGCAAGCATCCTCGTTATCGTCACCCAGCATACGGTCAGGTTGAGGACTGCAACTGGAACGTGGAGTGCGTGAGGCTCTGGGACGAGAACGTCGCTGAGTGGGACAAGCTCTCGGAGGAAGAGAAGAAGCTGAAGATTGAGCAGGCCAAAAAGCCAGATCTTGGTCTATGACCTAGAGAGATTGATTGATATTTAGAAGTGCTCTGGAGATCGGCGTTGAGTTTTGAATTTCGGAATCCGGATACCTGAGGTCGTATAAACACGTAATTGATGAATGAGACCAAGTTAAACTCTATAACCGCCTGATCAGGCCATTATCCAATTATTGCATCCCGTGAAAAGTGCCGTTTCTATATACAAGTCTCGCATTCCTTGCATCTGCGACCGTGGCTTGGCGCATATTGAAGGAGCCGAGGCATCGACAAGGGTAGACCAACTCTATTCGGGGTGATCCAACCCCGCGCGTCCCGATCCTCCGTCTTCATATTCTGGGCGTCTGCGCCGCTTCTCTCTCTTTTCCAAAAACATAATCATTCAATTTAATCATGTCTTCTCAAGAGAAACAACCCGTCATCATCGTCGGCGCTGGCCTGGCTGGCCTCGTCGCAGCTTTTGAACTCTCAGAGCGCAAAGTCCCCGTTCTGTTGGTCGATCAAGAAAATGAAAACAACATCGGCGGACAAGCTTTTTGGTCGCTAGGTGGCTTGTTTATGGTCAACTCTTCGTATCAGCGAAGAATGGGGATCAAAGACTCAAAGGAGCTGGCGTACAGAGATTGGATGGGCTCAGCCAGATTTGATCGTGAAAAGGAGGATTACTGGCCGCGTAAGTGGGCCAAGGCCTTTGTGGACTTTGCCGCCGATGAGATGGAGGATTATGTCAGGGCGAGAGGCCTCGGCTTCTTGATGAATGTCGGATGGGCTGAGAGAGGTGATGGTACTGCAGATGGCCATGGAAACTCTGTTCCAAGATTCCACGTCAGTTGGGGTACAGGACCAGAGGTCGTCAAGATTTTTGCAGATCCTGTCAAGAAAGCTGCAGAGAACGGCATCGTCTCCTTCAAGTTCAGACACAGAGTTGATGAGTTGATCATCGACGACAATGGACGTGCTGTCGGAGTACGAGGCACAATTCTGGAAGAGGATGATGCCGCACGTGGCGTCAAGTCGAACCGAGTCGAAAAAGACAAGTTTGAAATTTACGGCTCAGCAGTTGTCGTTTCTTCAGGCGGCATTGGAGGAAACGTCGACGCCGTCAAGGCTGCATGGCCTGTCGAGAGATTAGGTCCCAAGATCCCAGAGACCTTTGTCATTGGTGTTCCTCATCATGTCGATGGACGCATGATCGGCATATCTGAAGAGGCCGGTGCGAATGTCATTAACCGCGACCGAATGTGGCATTACACTGAAGGTCTTCAGAACTGGAACCCCATCTGGCCAGACCATGGCATCAGAGTCCTCCCTGCCCCTTCATCTCTTTGGCTGGATGCAACTGGCAAGCGACTACCGCCATTCCTCTATCCCGGTTCCGATACCCTTGCGACGTTGAAGTATATCTGCAGCACTGGGTATGACTACACCTGGTTCATCCTCGACCAGAGCATCATTGCCCGTGAATTCGCTCTCTCTGGCTCAGAGCAGAATCCCGATGTTACTAATAAGAGCATCTGGTTGCTTCTCACCCGAATCTTTGGCAAGAAAGGCACCGTCCCTGTTCAGAACTTTCAAAAGCACGGCAAGGACTTTGTTGTCCGCGATAACCTGGAAGATTTAGTAGTCGGTATGAACGAACTCGCCAAGAAACGCAATGGTCCACTACTGGAGTTCGACGCTATCAAAGAGGTCATCGAAACAAGAGACGGCCAGTTCAACAACCCATTCTCCAAGGACGCCCAAGCAATGCTTATCAATAACGCGCGAACATACTGGGCTGATCGTCGAAGCCGAGTTGCTCCACCTCATAGACTCCTTGACAAGGCCCATGGACCTTTGATCGCCGTGCAGATGAACATTCTTACGCGCAAGACATTGGGTGGTATTGAGACGAATTTGGATAGCAATGTCATGCGAGCAGACGGTACACCTTTCCCTGGGTTATACGCAGCTGGTGAAGTTGCAGGCTTTGGCGGTGGAGGTGTACATGGGTATAATTCTCTTGAGGGAACGTTTGTTGGAGGATGTATCTTCTCGGGACGTGCTGCTGGAAGGGCTATTGCTCGTGAGATCTTGGGTGAGAATGATTCAGATGGAGGAGGGCTGAAGAAGGTGGACTCTCGCCTCTGAGCTGGTAATCAGAAAGATTTCTTTTGTTTTAGGTCGATTTTGGCGCATTTTGTAAGTAGACATATGTTTGATGTTGATACAACATTAGTATGAGTAAGATGATACGACATTCCTTCGTGTTGGCGAAGATGGTTGTCCCGATATGAGTATGCCGTGAGATCAGTGTTTCATTTGTCTGCAAGGCACAGCACTGCTGTCACAATGCTGTTAGAATTTAATCTGCAGATGCAACCCGACCATATGCATATGCTTGAGTCACTGTAACCATAAACATTAATTAGAATCTCATATTGGACTCAGCAGACTTCCAAACAATTCGTCTTTTGAACACTCCAGGGTAGCCAACATCGAGTCCATGGCTGAAACAACATCGGTCGGCAGGGCCCTACCCGAAGCCAAGCCTCGGAGTGGCGCTTGAACCCATGGATATCCGTGGCTAAGGCTGACTGTTTGCTGGGATCATCGGGCGTCTAAGCTTGAACTTGGGCCTGGCTAGCTTGGATCGCGTGGCTTGGTGAAATTATCCCACAACGGCGGTGATTGTTTATTTTTATACAATAGGGTTGATTTTAAGCTTTAAACGAAAAGACCAGACCTAATTGCAATACAAGCTCATATTTGTAAGGATGTTTGGCCAGTGGCTTCACTCACTGGTCCGAAAACCATCCTCCGTGAGGTATCTCAACATATCCGTGCTATGGCCACTAACTCAACTTCAATTTCCCGCCGGTGCAACCGCTTGCCTCAGTCGGACTCTCTTATAAATCCGCTCCTCTTGATCCACGCCATTAAATTAATTTTGGTATCAGAAGGATCCGAGCTAGTTGTCTCGAGTGTAAGAAAGCGGAACTCCTACCTATAATCTCACCGTCTCACTGGACAACACCCCGGCCCCCAAAATTTCCGCTTCAACGCTAAGACAGGGATCTTCGCCCATCGGGGCTGAGTGATGAAACAGAGACTGACAGACTGAGCAACTGAGCATGGAGCCTCCCCTTCTGCTTCTTTTTCTCTTCTGCTTTTATCATCTTGGTCTGCTGATGACTGGGTGACCAACAGAAAACTCGTGATAGCCTCTTGTTAAGGATCGCGAGGCTGGAAAATCTGATATTCTTTGAGAGAAGATCTATAACGACATGATGATCGCCATCTTACCCTTCACCGTACTGCTGGGCAGCTTTGCCGCCAGAGTTGCTGCTGACACCAGTTTTATCACCCCTGGAGGATCTGGTTCGTCAGGATGGAAGAATAACCCAACATACGATGTCGATGATAGCATGAACGTGGAATGGAATACGGACCTTGAAGAGACCAACCTATTGCTCTGGCAGGACTATCCCCAGGCGGGCGGCGGTACTCAGTTCTTCGTCCAGCTGAAAGGTACAAACGCACTCGTAGACTCCCCGAGGTTCTTATCAGCTAACATCTGATGCCTAGAAAACACAACATCGACAAGTTTTATCTGGACAGTCAACTTTGGCGGTTTCTCTACAGAAGTTGGTGACAACCGCGACGCTGTCTTCCACTACTCCCTCTTCAAGTCTGGCACAAACGACATCGTCGCCAACTCAGCTGCGTTCAACGTTACTGTCCCCAAAGACGAGACGACATCTGCCTCTCTTGCTTCAACAACCGCCATCCCAAGCCCTTCATCGACCGGTGCCCTCTCTGAGACGACAACGACCGACGCTGCGACCGAGACAACAACAGACACTTCCTCCGACAAAGATGACGGCGGCCTCTCCACTGGTGCTGTTGCCGGCGTGGCCGTCGGCGCGACCATTGGAGGTATTGCCCTGCTCGGTGGTGTAGGCTTTCTTCTCTGGCGACATTTCCGAAAGGGCAAAGGTGCTACAGCTGGAGGATACGCGCCGCCCAGTGAGATGCCTGTTGGTGCGCAGAACCAGCCTGTGCAAGAGTACTACAAACCTCCCACGCAGCAGGCGCCCGCTGAGATGGCTGGTCAGCCCTGGGTTCACCCATCACAGAACGGATACCAGGGACCTGGTGGTCTTCACGAGGCGCCTTAATTCATGGATGAGATGGACGTAGAGGGGGCCGTGTATAGCCTGGGAGTGAAAAGGTTTCAAGGTGTTGTATAGTAAAGCATGGAGTTGATTGGTTGAGCCGGTTATATGTTTCTTAATTACCCATTTTCGATACCAAGAATTCATTTAACAATATCCTTGTTTCATTCAAATGACTGTGAGTGATGCCCAGTAACGACCGTGATGTGTAGTAAGCCTTTGATATGATGCCTCACTCAGAAGTGAGGTATCAAGGTTCCCCAACATAGCATCAAGAATAGCCTAAAATTTAATTCTTAGTTCCCTCCATTTTGCATCTCAAGATCCTTTGCGAGTTTCTTCTCCCTCTCCTTCACATCATCCGTCACACTGTCTCCAAAGTCATCCAACTCAGCAATCTTCCTGACCGTAACCTCACCCTCCTTGAAAGGAATTTTCTTCGCCCAACTAACAGCTTCTTCGCCGTCTTTGGTCTTGAGAATCCACCAGCCACAAACGTGCCCTTCTCTCACAACATCAAAAGGCCCCTTGGTGACCTGTGCAGGACCATCCATGGAGTATGTAACGCGGTAGCCATCTTTGGTTGGACTGAGGCCATCGGCTGAGAGAAGAACACCAGCTGCGTGAAGCTCTTCGTTAAAGGTGGTCATTTCTTCAAAGATCTCGGGCCCAGTGGAAGTTGGCTCCTCAGCTTCTGGAGAAGATTTGATGAGGATCATGTATCGAGGCATGATATGTGCGTGTCTAAAATGATAGATATGAGGTTCAAAAGCTGATAAAACAATAAGAATTGTAGGCAAGTGGTTCTCTGAGTTGCCGATTCAATGGGGGGACGCCCTTCTTTGTACAAGTTGAGCTTCAGACGTGGTAAGCAGAGGCGCTTTTGGATCAAGATTATTGGTGAAGCATCGTTGATCGTCACCTTGGCGGTAACTCGAAGTCAAAAACAGCACTATACCAAACTCAGTGGCGTTCATGATCCAATGACAACATAGCAATGACCAGTTGCTGCCTGTTGCGAGGACGAACCGAAGAATGATAGTAATTGCACGACAAGAAAGTTTCTTGACGAACGAGAGCTCGGTGAGTTTTTTATCCGTAATGGCACTCATGAAAATGTTCAGCAAGCTATGGGACCTTTCTTCACGGGCATCGTGAAGTATGGGATATGATACTAAAACGCCACAGACGTGTTAGGCTTCGTACTTCGTATCCCAATAAACGAAACCAACAAAATCTTCTTTGTGGTAATTCTCGAGTTACCAAGAAGTCTACCATTCAGCTTTCATGAGTTCTTGTGTACGTGATGCTGCATCGTTTGGCAGCCATGATGACACACTGTTGGACATCGGTTGAACTTTCACCAGCTAAGACAAAGTATACATGATATGGTCAATCCAGTTACAATGTATTGTTTCATAACATTGGTTCAAGATGAGAATTTTGCAGCACTCGTAGTTAAATGTCCTAGTACACTTTTGTGGTAGACTTATGCCGTATCCGCTGTATCCTGCATCTCATAAACCATGATTCTGATATTGGCACTAACGCCTTAAGTAATTACTCTACATCGAGAAACTCGTATATGTTGTATGAAAAACTTGAACAACTCGTCTAATGTTTCCTCGCATCATTCAGCTCCTAATGACGTGCTTGACTGCAGTTCAGATAATGGGTCAACATGTCGATTTGAGTGGGCATGACAAACCAAGATAGGAAGCTGGAGCGAATATCCTTGATAAGTCACTCCACTCAACGTGGGACCTGTTGGCTTCTAATGAATAGGATGCAATGTCGACATTTTCTTTTTGTCAGACCAAAGATATAAATATGACAGCCCGCCAGCAGATCATTATGACGGTTACTTATGCAAACTCGCTTACTCTATTGCTGAACTATGGCAGATGACAAGGCCATCGAACCAGCTCCCATTGGGGCTGATGAACCAGACTCTTCTGACAACTCGGTTAAAAATGCCCACGCTGATGTAAATGACATTCCTAAGCATGAGCATCATGTTCACAAAGACGGAGCAGATGCTGCCCTTGACTTGTTGAACGAAACGGGTGGGATCAGTCAACCTTTCGATGCCAAAGCCAACAAACGACTCATCCGCCGCATTGATACTCATATCATGCCTCTCATCTGTACCGTCTATTTCTTGCAGTACATCGACAAGACTGCGGTTTCTTATGCAAGCGTTACTGGCATCCAACAATCAACTGGTCTCAAGGGAAATGAGTTCAACTGGGTCGCTTCGATTTTCTTCTTCGGCCAACTCGGCTTTCAGTTCCCTACCGTCCGTCTTCTTCAAGTATTCCCTCTCGCCAAGTACGTCTCGGTAAACGTTACACTTTGGGGCGTGACTCTCGCTTGTATGGCTGCATGCCGTAACTTCAGTGGCCTCCTCGCTTGTCGATTCTTTCTTGGTGCCCTTGAAGCCGCCATTGTCCCAGCCTGGGTCCTTTTCACATCCCAATGGTACACTAAAGAAGAGCAAGCTTTTCGAGTCGGTATTTGGTTTTCCGTCTGTGGTGCAGCTCAAATGTTTGGTGGATATTTTGCTTACGGTGTTGCAACCCACGTTGGCAAAGATCCAGATGCTGCTTTGAAAGGATGGCAAGTTATTTTCCTTGTACTCGGCCTCCTCACTGTTGTGGTTGGCATTAGCTTCTGGTTCATCATGCCGGACTCGCCTGCTGTGGCTGGATTCTTGGACAAGGAGAAGAAAGCCATGCATCTTGAGCGTATTCGAGGAAATGTGCAGGGAATTGGTTCTCAGACATTCAAGTGGGCTCATGTCAAGGAGGCTTTGACTGATAGCATGACTTGGTTATATGCCTTCTGGGTCTTTGCTGCCAACATTCCCAACTCTATTGCTACCAGTTTCGGAAATATTCTTGTCAAAGGTATGGGATATACCAATGAAGAGTCTCTGTTGCTGGTCACTCCCCTCGGAGCTTGGGAGATCGTCTTCCTGATTGGCCTTACTTACGGAGCTATGAAGACAAGACAACGGTTATTCTTTTGTATAGCAGGTCACATTCCTGCCATTATCGGCGCCATCTTGATGGCAACTACAGAAAAGGTTCCCGCCCTCATTGGATATTACACAACTGGAGGTATACCCATTGGCTGGACCACTATTCTCGGACTACAAAGCTCAAACGTGGCTGGCTCTACCAAGAAGATCACCGTCTCATGTATCGGAACCATCGCATATACTGTTGGGAACATTATCTCACCTCACACATTTCAAGCTCGTGATGGACCACGATATCTCCCCGCCAAAATCTCCATCTGCATCATTTACTTCCTTTGCACCATTGACCTGCTAGTCATGAGGTGGGTTTTCGATCGAAGGAACAAGAAGAGGGATGCCGAGAAGGCTGCGTTGGGTGATCAGTACAGAGTGGAAGAGAACCACGAGTTTCTGGATCAGACTGATCTGGAGAACAAAGAGTTCCGCTACGAGCTGTAGAAAAAGGTTACCAAGATCATAACTTTTGGAAAAGACTTTACGAGTCTACCTCTGATGTAACTCCTACGTACCCCGAATACAACGAGACATTATATAGTCTATTCATTAGTATAACATAAAAGTGAGATCACCATACTATCGTATTCTGAAGTTTGTGGACTTGATCAAATGGAGTTGCAAGGCCATCTTCAGCACTTTAATGACTTGGCTGAGCCTGGACGCTAGATGATTTTGCTACTGACATTTCTAATTCTGTTTATCCTTTTGAGGCTACTTTTAGACATATCTACTGCGGAATCTTGTGCTCACTTGCAGGCACGCCAGCAGCCCACCTATACTTCGAAGCAGCATGTTCATCAAGAGGATACTTCTGTCCAGGAAGGCCATAGAAGTTCTCTCGGTAGCTACCACCAGGTACTGCGTAATCGTCCCAGAAGAGACCCCTTGATCGAAGTTCAGGGAGCAGCAGTTCGATGATATCTTTGAAGGTACCGGGGAATAGAACATATCCCTTGTCAGAGTTAGTAACATCCCGAGATCGGGTGTATATAGACTTACAAAGTTGAAGCCATCGACGTCTGCCTCATCAATCCAGACTTGCAGGCTATCAGCTACCTGGGAGGGTGTACCAACGAATAGAGGCCCATTGCCTCCGAGGCTGACATGCTCGGCGACAGTATGCTTCGTCCACTTTGAGTTTGCGGGTGAGAACTTGGCATAGCCTTCTACAGTTGATCTGAAGAAGCAATATGAGTTGAGGCATTTTGGTGTTATGAGGACGAAACTTACCGAACAGCGTTACTTTCAACCTGTCGAAGTTCCTCGTCATCGCCATACTGGTTCAAGTCCATACCAGTCCATCCACCGAACAGTGACAAAGCACCTTCAGTTGATGCATACTTCTTCGCCTCATTGTACTTAGCCAGAGCTTCCTCTTCAGTCCTACCAAGGATAGGCGTGACAAGAGCGAGGACCTTGATGTTATTTGGGTCTCGACCAAACTGCTCCTTCGCAACCTGTCGAATCTCCGCAATGTTCTTCTTACACACTGCAGGTGCATGTGCAGAAGTAAAGATAGCCTCAGCATGCTGAGCTGCAAAGGCTTTACCTGGCTTGCTGGCTCCTGCTTGAAGAAGAAGTGGTGTTCGCTGTGGGCTAGGATCCACGACGTGAGGACCGGGAACGTTGAAGTATTTGCCGTTATGGTCGATCTGACGAACAAGGGCGGGATCAGTGTAGATACCTCGCTCACGGTCTAGCTTAACGGCATCGTCACGCCAGGATGAGTTGAACAGCTTGTACATGACTTCCATGTATTCTTCGGCCTGGGCATAGCGTTCATCGTGCTGACTATCATCAGAAACTGGATGACGAATTCGAGGAGATCACTTACAGCAAGTTGAACTGGATGACCAAGGTTGCGAGCGGCTGAGTCTAGGTAACCAGTGACAATCTGTAAGTCTCATTAGTGGTGAACTTAAAACGAGGCTCAACATTCTTACGTTCCAGCCCAAACTGTTGAAAACGTTAGTTATTTCTTACGTTATGCAAATAGAAACTTACCGGCCCTTTGTGAGGTGATCGACTGTGGATAACCGCCGAGCAAGATGATATGGCTGCTCATATGTAACAGAAACAGTGGCGCCAAATCCAATATTCTTAGTCGCAGCAGCCATGGCAGGAATAACTGCCAATGGCTCTGTAAGAGGCCATTGAGCTCCGGAGATGATAGCAGGTTCCAAGGACTTCTTGTAGACATCGTAGCCTCCTATTGTAGTTGTCAGAACTCTGAAAGCTACCCCTCATGACCCGAGTCTCTTACCCAGCACATCAGCGATAAAGATGCCATGAAACTTGGCGTCTTCTAGCAACTTGGCCAACTCGACCCAGTGCTCAGTGTCTTTGAACCTCCAAGACTCATCTTCAGGGTGCCTCCATAGTCCTGGGGATTGATGACCACTACCTAAGGTCTTATCAGTATACCTATGTTGTGTAACTGGGATGAGGGGCACCTACACATCATGACAAAGGCATTGACGATAAGGCTCTTCTTTTTGCCCTGCTGGGCCGTTTGGTCTTGGGAAGCCATGACGTTGACTGTAAAAAATGGAAGTGATCTGATTGGATTATGCCTGACTTCGTTGTTTAGGTGGTGATGTACTGGTCCCAGCTTATTCTTCTTTTAAGACGCTCCGGATATCGGTGCCGATACAGGACTTCTGGACGACTATTGCGTGATTCTTAGGCTCATGGGTGAATATGCAAGTGATAGCTCTCGGCAGGGTATCCTTAGGCTATAGATATGAGACCTTGGCCTGTAAGAGCGTTTTGGTGGACTAACCGATGGCGCAATCATCACTGAGTCTTGCTCATATGGAATGCCGATCAACCCCTCAATTTCCATACGATAAACTCGGAGAACTTCCACAAATGGGTAAAAGATTGGGGATTTCTATCAGGGTTGTTTTTTCGGGTGTTTATAGCACGGAAGTTTCATGTCAGAGTGCCGAGTTGTCGGGAGTGGCATATCACGCCCACGTGGGCTACACACGTTGAAGCTTGCAGAGGCGCAGAGTCTGTGCTCTTCCGAGACATCAGTTATTCTAGAAGGAATTGACTATCAGATTTTCATTTTATGTACAGGGAAGTTGGAATGGTGGTACAAGGCTTGATATAGTCTGCCTTTTGATCATCTATCAACTGGCATGGCAAAGGTGCACGGTTTCAACAACTCTCATATAAACATTCTAGATTTGATATCTATAAAATCTCTAAATTCATGATACTCTCGAGCCATCCCAACTCACACCATTTTTATGAATACCCCCACAGAGCTCATGAATAAGCTTATCAGTGTCTAGTGCTTCTTGATATCACTGTCCTCGCCGCCGGAGTTAGACCCATAGTTCTGACTATCAACCTCCTGGATGGGGCTCTCAAGAGAAGGAGCTGCATGAGAGCCGAAATCCTTGAGAACCAACCAAGCAGGGAAGATAGAAAGACCCCAGAGTGCGAAGTTGAAGTAAACTCCACCGACCTCAGCGAACAGAGGCAAGGAAGTAATGCCGTAGCTGACAGCTTGCCAGGCGGATTCAGTACCTCGGAGAAGGGCAGAGAAGCGAATGATTTCGTCTTGAGTGTTGGCGAGATGATGGATAACGAAGTAGCTAGAGAATCATTAGATCATGGTCGTGTAAAGCCTGTTTATGGTTACTCACAGGAAGAGGTAGTTAAGCTGGAATGAAAGTACAAGGAACAAGAAGACGGCGAATGAATGGCCGAATCCCGAATCGACCCAATCGTAGGTTGGTCTTGTCTCACGGAATCGGGTAACCAAGACTGTAATCCAGATCCAGCAGGCACCTTGGAGAGTAGCAAGGAAGGCAAATGAAGATCGGGTGCGGAATCGGAGAGAAACCTTGGTGCGGTCTAGCCAAGCCTATATGGATATTGTCAGCAACAAAGGCATAATGGGCGGTTGAAAGACTTACACCCAAGATATTACCAGCGGTGACGGCAACGATACCACCCAAGAAGGATCCAAGAGCACGAGATCGAACAGAAAACCACACTGCATCAGTTAGTATCAAGCACGAAGTTAGACCGGAGAGTCTTACAGGCAAGATAAGTGAAGAATACGGCTTCCGCAAAGACAGCCTGTCCAATGAATAGAACGACCAGAAGGAATTTCTTGGTAAAGAAAAGTCTTGCAGTCTCCTTCAGCTCGAAACTAGGAAGCTTATCAATCTCCAACTTGACCGTGACACCATCCTTCCTCTGAACCTGATGCGGCTTGCTGAGCAACAGAGCAACGAAAGGACCAACAGCTTGGAGAGCAATGAAGATGAGGTAAACAGTGTAAGACACCTTTCCAGCCTCGTTACGGTCGGCATTGATGCCAAGGTTGATGGCACCACCGAGGATCTGACCTGATAGACGGTAGGTGAGCCAGTAACCTAGAGCTTTACCACGGTTCCAAGGCTCAGGATATGCGATGGCGATAGCGGCTTCGGCCATCCAGAAGACACCAGCTGAGATACCACAGAGAGCAGCACCGACGAGGACGAGCCATTCTGTTCCGAAGCGGTTGTTGGTGTACAGGCCTGCTGCATAAGGTGCATAGCCAAGACTAGCTCCCATCAGCGGTGTTGGCGATAACGTTCGTGTGAGAAGACTTACGTTCCAAAGATCAGAGCACCCTTGATACCGATATATCGAACCAGAGTACTCGAGAAGTAACAAGACACCACCATGAGACAGAATGTCAAGGCATTGGCAGCGTTGATGAGCTTAGGCGAGGCTGCACCACCGGCACCAAGCGAGTTCATGGCTACCCAGATACCTGGGGCAGACAAGTTACACAAGCCAAGAACCGTGATGTTGAAGAATGTGGAGCGATACCACTTGACTTGGGCAGTGTTAGTAGAAGACGTGCATATGGAGTGATATCTTACCAGGAAGAAGCTGGTCCTTGGGAGGAGGAGCAACCTCACTGTCCGCATGTCGATTTTCCACCACCGTCATCTTGTCTTGTCTGACTGATCCTGTATGAACCGAAGAAAGTTGAGACAGAAGAGAAAAGCTTGATAGATATCAGAATCTTTAGCGAGACACGGCTGTAAAATGTTCTGAAGAAGTAGGTACAAGATCAACATTTATATTTCCCTTCCCATCATGAAACCACCACCCACCACGATAGCACCAGCACGCAATCCAACCCTTGACCGCACCTACGGCTCAACTGCCGAAGTCCCAGCCCTTTGGGCGTTAACTCTTCTAGCGCAAAACGTATATCTGTGGCGGCATTGCGTTTACCAGAGTCTCGGTATGTATCCGGTTCGAGACTCGAATTGTTTCCCTCGCTAGCATAGTCTCGTCGTTTGACCTGTCCTCGGTTACGCTCCAAGTATCAGTCTGCGTACGTGGAGGGGAGGATCTGAGATCAACTCCCCGAGAAAGATGGCCCCATGAATGAAGCTAATGCAAGGATGTTTAGCGGCTCCGATGCTTTAGTGCAGTCGTGATAGATTAGACGACTCTCCACGTGGAGGTGCGGGCGAGTCGCGCGATTACGTGCGTGGGACCATGTCATGACGAGATCTCGCCCAAAAGCTCATCTTCACTTTATTGTAGAATCTACTGGACTAACTATCTATGGAATGCTCCACCACTTCTCGTGAATATCCCGCAAATCGATCTTATCAGGTCTCTGAAGATACGGCGTTTGGTCAGCCTCTATGTCCGTCTCTCTCTTGGTCCATCCATTGCCCAAGTAATGCGCGAAGCGGTTCTTAGAGTCGCCGATATACTTGTACTCCCAATCTTCCCATCTAGGCTCTTGTCGCACAAATGTGATATGTCCTGCGCTTCCTGGCCAGAGCCCGTGAATTCTAGCACCAGGTCTGCCGCCGTTGTACCATGAGCTGCATTTATCTGTGAGAACTGTCTTTGCGAAGAAGGCGTCTGAGTACTCCACGAAGTCATCTGCTGCTTGTTTAGATGGGCTCAGAGACTTGATACCCTGATGCGAGACCTTGCGCAGGACCTTGGCGAAGTATGTCAATTGCGTCTCGACGCTGTGGGGGACTGTTCCCGATGGTCCTGTCGCTTGCGGTCCATGGACAAAGAGAAGATTAGGGAAACCAGGTGTTCCAAGTCCAAAGTATGTGTAAGGATATCCATATGTTCCATCAGCCTTCCACAGATTACTGAGCTCCTGTCCGTGGGCGCGAATGGGGAATGCTGGAACCATATCGACGTTTGCACCGGTCGCGCAAATGACAGCATCGACATCTCTGTGCTTGCCATCTTCAGTCTCAATGCCGGTCTCTGTAAAGCGCTTAATTCTTGTACGGATGTACTCCACGTTATCTTCAGTGATAGCCTCAAGGTATCCCGGTCCCGGTGTAAGACGTCGGCAATTCGGCGAGAAGTCTGGTACGATGTGCTCAAGTAACTCGGGCTTCTTTACCAGGCGCTTCTTCATTATATCGATAAAGGCTTCGCGGAGCTTCTGGTTCGACTCGCTGTTTCGGAAGAACGAGTCAAATCGAGTCCAGTACAAGCTCTCGAGGTCTTTTCGGAAGGCCAAGTAGGCGTCGGGGTCCTCTGCCCATTTCTTCTTCTCTTCTTCTGTGTATGGCTGGGCCTCAATCTTTCGCTCTTCACCAGCCCAAGATGCAGCAATCCATGTTTTGTTACGAGCGTAATGATCGAGTCGCTTGACAATTGGCTGTAGGTTTGCTGTGACTTGGATACCGCTCGCTCCATTGCCAATAACAGCGACCGTCTTGTCCTTGGGATCAAAATCCGTGCTCCAATTGGAGGCATGGCGAAGGTGTCCTTTGTACTCCGATATTCCAGGATAATCGGGCAGTTTCCAATCATTGAACCGGCCGATGCTTGTCAAGATGAACTCGTTCTTCTCGACCGTCTCCTCGCCCGTCTTCACATTTCGTAGCTTCGTGATCCACACGCCCTCTTCATCGTCCCAGGTTGTGCCCTCGACTCGGGTATTGAGCTTGACATATTTATAAACGTCAAACTTTCGTGCGACCGATTGCCAATATTCTCGGATCTCGTGGCCGGGTGCGTACTTGTCTGACCAGTCTGTCTTGGGCGCAAATGTGCTTTGGTAGACGTGCGATGCAATATCGCATCTTACACCGGGGTAAACGTTCTCAAACCATGTCCCTGCCTACACAAATGTCAGTTATATCAATCTTCTAGAAGTCTGATGTTTTGACGTACCACATCGGCGTTCTTCTCGTAAATGGTAAGCTTGATCCCAGGGACTTTGGCTGGTAGGAGAATGCCTGCTGTGATCCCGGCAAGGCCAGCGCCAATAACGCCAACTCTTAGCGGACGTGGCTCGTCAACGAATCTGTCGACCAATTCCAGGCGAGGGCTGTAATATGGCGATGTCTCATCTACGTCTGGCCCATCTCGTACGGTTGTTGATGCGCCGTCCTTGGTCTGGGTAATTGGGGTTGACTTCTCAGCCGGCGCACTCTCTGCAGCAACATGCGACAAGTCTGACTCCCTTTTATTGAAGCCATTAATTGTGCCATTAATTACTGCTGCGGTCGCCATCCTTAGTTGACGGGAATATTGCGCTCGGGAATGATTGTGAAGGTTCAATTGCCGATGAAGCTATCCAAACGACAGGACTGGGATACTCAATACCTTGAGCTATTCTTCTATCCTTATCGCATCTTCCTCATAAGCACGTTAGCTAGCTCTTCTGTTACATCATGTCGTAATCTAATCATTCTGCATGGCCATTCGCTGTCGCAACTCCCGTTCCTCTTTCACCATATTGCGTCTTTGTTAGTCTCAATCACGCTTGTGCCCCACGCTCTCACACCATCAAGGCCCTGCCACTCCGGGATGAGACCCTGGAATCTCTATCCAATCAACTCAAAAACAGTAAAATGGCTGTCGCTTCCGATATACGGAGTGATCGAAGTATTATCCGAGGTTGAAAGGTTTACTCCAGTACCTAGTCCGTCGCCCAGCTTCGCTGTCATAGGTTCCAAAGGTGCGCAAAAATGCAAGACCTTGGCTCTTCACTCATATTGCCCCGAGCCTTGCTCTTTGATTACTCATAAACATAGAATGTAGTACATCTGTCGTTTATGAAAAGTATTGAGACTAGTCCGTTATGCCACTGCATCCCTTCAGTAGACACTCATCGCATCTAATCCATGTTCGACCTCAACACATTACTTACCTCATGTCCTATCTAGTAATTCAGCCCCCATAATCTTACTTGTCGAGTACAAATTGCTCCCCAGTCCACCTATAAGTTCGGTAAAGCCTCCGTCCATGGCGCCTAGCAATGACAAAGGGTGCTTTATTATGTGGATGAGGCTCATGAAAGTGAATACTCCCGTTGGCTTCCAGAGTATATGGCGAGAATTGCCATACAGACCCGTATAGCTTCTCGGCAGCAAGCCCAACTGACGTCAACGCATGCAAAAAATCATTCCATGGAACTTCACCTGGGGTAGAAGTGACATCTGGATCATAAAAGAGAATGCGGAATGTCTTGAGTGCTCGTCGGTCGACCTTGAATACCGGCTTTGGATCTTCAAGTGTGACCTCGGCCATCGCTTCAGCTGGGGCTTCATCGGTATCCGTTGACTGGATCGTAGTTCCTCTTGTCTTGAGTTTCGCTTTGGCTGGCTTCACTGAAAGACGGTCTGATGCCTTGGTGTCTCCATCGTCACTGGACAAACCAAAGAAAAAAGTCGACAAGGGCTGCTCAATGTCGAGGACTTTCTTCTTCTCTTTCGTGGGCTCAACCCATTCGGGTGTCCGCTGCAAAACACGGGGACTTTTGAGGAGTCCCATCAGGATACTTTCGTTCATGTTCTTTGTCCGATCGTAGAGATACCGGTCTGCTCTGGCCCAGAAAGAATCTAGATTCGACTCTGCTCGCCGCATCATCTCAGCGTTCTCCTTATTCCTGCGTCGGTGTTCCGGATATGTAAACTTCCCCAGCTTATTTTCGAAAAACGGGAGAAGACCGGGTGAGGGAGTACTTTCAAGAGCTTCGTGAATTTGTCCCAAAATGCCAAGCCTGGCTTCGATAACGTCTGTCGACCAATCCATAGAATCATCGTCAACCTCAGCACTGAAACCTCGATTCCACGGCTCAAACCTCTCTAGCGCATGCAAAGTCTGGATGATTATAGTGAAGTCGCCCATCATGACATGGGCAGTTGGTGACAGCAAGTCGCGAATTGTCTTGTCCCTTTCCGTCTGTAGTTCTAGATCATTCATGGCCATATTCATTGCAAAGATATCAGGAACCACGTCCTGACCGTCATCAAGCAGGCCCCTCGAATCATATAGATGCCGGAGCACGCACATGAGCAAAAATTGTTCATTATATGTCAGAGGCCTATCCCTGTCCTCGGGATGAAAGCGCCAAAGGTTAATAGCGGCTCGGAACGAGGGGGAACGCTTGATCAAGAGCTCAAGCTTCGGCAGAAACACAGCCTCTCTCATAGTAAGGAGAAAAGAAAGGAAATGGCGAATCTGGTCGTTGTATTCGTCGGGCAGTTTCTCGGTAGGGTTTATGACGCTCGCATACTTCTCTTGCAGTTCACACAGGCGTTTGGTAATTCGATGAGCTTCAGTGAACACCTCAATCATTGTGTATGCATTAGCCAGAACCTGACCAATGGCTGCTCCCCATTTGCTTTTATGTTCTCTCGTATCGCCGATGAGTTGCACATGATCGTACATGTCACTGACTTGTTCGGCAAAGTAATTGGGATCCTCGCGCATCGTCCATACGTGATCCTCCGCGGCGGCGGCCCTAGCCGCAAATAGCTTTTCAAGATTGGCAAAATTGAGCCGAGTCGGCACGCGGTAAGGTGCTTCGAAAGTAATCTCGAGAAGGGAGGTCTGTAATCCTTCAGTCTGCGTATTCGAAGGAAGCGTAGGCTCGGGCTGGACAGGATACGTGTCACTGAACAAGTTGTTCGGCTCAATGTCATGCAGGATTCGATAGCAACACTTGACAAGGAAGTCCATCAAGCGCTCTTGTATCTCTAGAATCACCATGCCCGACGCGGTGGAGTACTGCCACACGGGCCACTCCTTGCCATAGATGGTAGACGTAGGCCAATCATAGTCTTTATTTGATAAATGAAGCCAAACTCCTGGGTCAGCTTCTGGGAATTTCTTCACAATCCCATAATCGTCTTGGGAAACGCCCCGGAGGACCAATTTCATGTCTTCTGTAGCGTACGGCGGTTCCACTACCATTTCGGTCAATTTTGCTTTGTTGAAGTATTGTGCATCAGTATCAAGGAACAAGGGAGGCGGGTGGCGGCCTCTAGAATTGAGAAGTAAGAGGAACGGCGTGGATTTGCCAAGAGACTCTTTGTTGATATAAGGCCACAAGATGGAACTATGTTGCTTGGCCTTGACCTCGGGGCCCGTGCCTACTTGTCGCCAAAGGTCATAAAAAGGCCGATGGGTCGGTGGCATGTCTGGCCATGCAGTGACAAGGACCTCGAGCCGTTGTTTTCTGTTTTTCTTGAGTCATCGCTTCTGTATGGTCTCTTCATGCCGCTCCAGAATTCTTCCAAGCATCTCATAATTCTGATAGATGCTTTTTCCTCTTCTCTTCGACTCGAATTCAACCTCGTCTGCAGGTGTGTTCTTCAGTGGGAAAGGGTAAGAATCCCATTCTTCTCCACTATCACTTCCGGAGACATCAGGGGAAGAGGCTTCATCACGAGACATTTTCTTTCAAAGCGTGACCCTTGTATGAGACTCTTCAATTTGGTTGTATTGTCGGTAACTCAATGTGATGTTGATGTTTTGAAACAGGGTCTTCCTCAAATCACGCGTCGCCAGTAACCCAATACCGTTGGGACTCGACTGTCGAACGATATTCCGTCCAATGATTATCTAGTAGGCACTAAGGTAAGTTTTTTTGCTCCTTCTAACAGGTACCTTAAGTAGCCACAAGCTTATTTGTAGTACGTATCCAATTCGTAATCACGCCCACTCGAATCTATCATCCTGTTCAAACCCGTCAGTCTTGAGCACATGAAAGTTGAGTTTTGCCCGTAGTGGCTTAGCCTTCCATGCTGCATAAGCTATAGTTTGTCAGATCATTTTGGGACGGTAGAATGTTTAACGCGATACTAGATCCATCGCTCCGTTGGCCTCAATTACCATTTCCCCATACCCCGCGCTGGTCATTTCAACGGGTCTGGGGTAAACATTTTGGCGTTAAACATGAGTCACAAGGAGCCGATATCAATGTATAAATTGCATAGAAGACCACATCGTTTGTGATCATCAGAGAGCACGGCTCACTTTAATTCAAGATGTCTTCTGAGCCCATCACATTTGCCGTCATTGGCGTCGGCTTAATTGGGCCTCGTCACGCCCAGACTGTGATCAAGAACAGCCAAGCAAAGCTGGTAGCTGTCGTCGACCCCATGCCAAATGGCGAACAACTGGCTCAAGAGCTTGGGGCGGCCTACTTCAAGTCTGTGGCCGATATGTTGCAATCGTCAAACAATAAGCCTCAAGCAGCCATTATCTGCACTCCCAATCACACGCACGTCCCTCTGGCTCGAGAGTTATCCTCAGCGGGTATTCACATCCTCATTGAAAAGCCTTTCTGTACAGATATTGAGAGTGGAAAGGATTTGGTTGATCATCTCGATAAATTAGACGTCAAGGCTTTGGTTGCACATCATCGACGATTCAATCCCTATATGATTACTGCGAAAGAAACTGTTAGTTCTGGTTCTCTTGGAAAGGTTATTGCAGTGAATGGAATTTGGGCGACTTTCAAACCAATGGAATACTTTGACCCTCCACGAGAATGGCGAAGAGAGAATACGGGCGGTGTTGTTCTCATCAATCTTGTCCATGAGGTCGATCTATTGCACTATCTCTTTGGGCCCATTACACGGGTTCATGCAGAAAAGACGATATCCCAGCGTGGGTTTGAGGCTGAAGAGGGTGCAGTTCTGACACTTCGATTCAAGTCCGGTGCCGTCGGAAGTTTCCTGTTCTCAGACAATGTTCCGTCACCGCATAACTTTGAGTCCGGTACTGGAGAGAATCCTCTGATTCCTAAGACTGGAAAGGACTTTTATCGTATCTTTGGCACTGATGCATCATTGAGTGTGCCAGATATGACTCTGTCCTCCTATGCTGAAGGTCAAAAGTCATGGCACCAGGAGCTTGTTCAGAAGAACGTCCCTGTCCCAGATGGGGTGCCTTTCGAGCTACAGTTGGATCACTTCATCAAGGTTATTCGTGGTGAGGCGACTCCGAGTTGCACTCCAAGAGATGGCCTAGCTGCACTTGTTGTCTGCCAGGCTGTGAAAGAGGCATTAAAGGAGGACAAGACAGTGGATATTGACACTTCTGATTTTGGACTCTAATTGGGTGGTGCTTCAGACTCTTCAAGGTTTCTTAGAATTCAAAGAAGGATTATATGATTATAGGGTATATCAAAATAGTAATAGGATACTGGGCTCTCTAGGTTATACTCTATAACATATATTAATAATGGATAAAAACTATGTTACTCTCTGAGCAGCCATTGTGCTCCCAAGTTCATTCTTCTCATCAACTTCTATCTTCAATGAGTTTCTGTGGTTTAAAAATCTTTATTTCCATCGGATACTGTCAAAGAACGTTCATGTTCGCAGCGGCAAGTTAGATTGTACAATGTCCCAACAGCCAAACTCGTCATGTACACCGCAACGCCTTTACGAAACCATCTTCAACTTCTCAATCTTGTTGCAGTCATCAAAAAGAAGACCAGACAGCGTGACTAGCAAAAACAGGGCCTGACCGGGGATTGAACCCGGGACCTCTCGCAAACTATAGTTCTTTATAAACAGAACTGAGATGTCACTCCCGAAGCAAGAATCATACCGCTAGACCATCAGGCCAGATACTAGATCCTGAGGATATCAGTGCGGCCAGAACCGGGTGCCTATAGACATGCCGACCACAGGGCATCTCTTACTGCAGATCTAAGGAATTACTGGATGTTTCTTTCCTATATCCAACGACTTAAGCCAAGCTACTCTCAATCACCAAGTTGCAAGTCGAGCGCTCGTCTTTTTGTTACCTGTTTCCCCTAGAGAGTGGTGGCTATTGGCGCCTCGGCCACGAGAGGCTAGCAGACACCAAGGCTGACTGGGAATCGTGGTTCCTCAAGAGTGCATATTATTTGGCTCCTCTATGGAGAGATAAACTACTTTACGCAAGGCCTCGTTCTATCGTTGAGCTGAGTCTCATTGGTTGGGGACCTGAGCTATGCTTGACCTGACGATGGCAAGAAAGTGATGCAAAGATTGATTGTTTCTGACCCTTAGTGTCTTAATCCCGCTTCTTGCCAATTCTTGGGAGACATAGCCAAAGACCCAGCAATGCAGCCAAGAAAGCCAGGATAATCGGCTGGAGAGTCTTGACGCCCTTGGCTTGAGCAATAGCACCCACGGCAAAAGGCAGAATCGCGGCACCACTACCACCAAAAGCAGCTGCGAAACCAATCGTACTAACATGCAAGTGCTTGGGCAACATCTTTGTAGTAGCAACGACGACTGCCGGGAATAATGGGCCGAGAAAGAAGCCCTGGAGTGCTACTGTTACGGCCGAGACATAAAAGCTCGGAACCAGCCAGAAGATTAGCTGCAGTGCCATAGCAGCAGGCAGATACAGAGATACTGCAACTTTGACACCAAGGAGTGGAGTCACGAACCCTAGAATAGCACGTCCAACGGCGAGACCCAGCCAGAAGCCCATGGAAGTCATACCAGCTGGGTAGTTCTCAGCCTTTCGCACGCGAATCATGAACTGGACGATCCAGCCACCAACAGAAACCTCAACGCCAACGTAGCAGAGGAGGAACGCGGCACAGAGCCAAGTGACACGAGCAAAAGGAAGCTTGAATAGGGCTTCTTTCATGCCCTGGTTGTCCTCGTTGCTTGCATCCATGGTTTGGCGATAGACCTCTGGGCCATTAGGCCAGAATGCCCAGGTGCAAGTAACAAATTCGATAGTGGCCAGCCCGATCTGAGCACAATGGTTAATACTGTGCCTTTCAAGAATATATCAACATGTGCGACTTACCATCACATAGTAGAATGTATACCAAGACATGTTAGCCTTTGCAATCATGTTAGTTGCAATAAGAGGACTGATTACTCCCCCAACACCGTAAAAGGCATGAAGGAAGCCAAGTGTCTCGTTGGCCCTATCGAGATTGCCAATCCAGGCATTCCAAGCAGCATCACTGATTCCGTTTCCAAACCCAGCGAGACAGTACGCCAGAACCAATACAGGGTATGGAGGGTGAACAGCGATAATAATATAGGCGAGAATATGGCAAATTCCGCAAGTGATGCCGATTCCTCGCTGGCCAATCCGTCGATGCAATGTATTGTTCAAGACTGCTGCTAAGATATAACCAACAAAGGGTGAGAGGAAAACAAGAGATACTATGATGTAACTCAAGTTGTAATATTCTTCTAACTGCGAACTGTTAGTAACTCAGCCCTCGGAGGAACCGGTTTACCTACGTATGGGATCAAGGCCTATCATTTTAAAGTCAGAGATTGTATCAAACAGGGATTTCATGGGGATCATACGCCGTATGCAGCATCATTAGCCCCGGAGGTCAAGAGACTCCAAAACGCCGCCCCAGTCCTGAAAACATTATGGCGGGGATATCTCCAGCTCTCAGCAACCTCCGCGGAAGCATTCTGTGCCGCGACGCTCTCAACACCACCGTCTGAGTAATCTTCATCGTACCGAGAGCCAAGCCTCCGAGTTTCGTCAAAAATACCCGATCCCTCACGGACCGCAGCGGCAGGGGGCTCGTTGATTGCGCGAGACGTCAGCTCGTAGGAACCAATTGTGGCTGTAGAAGAGGCAGCCATAGTGGAGATGTGCTGACAGGAACGGAGGTTTAGGTTAAATTTAAACGCCGTCTTTAATAAAGAAAGTGAAAAACAGGAGGAGGATCCTCAGCGACATGATGAGATTTATTTATTTATTTTAAACTTGACTTGTTTGTTGACGACATCATGTGGATCTTGTACGCGGATTATCGTCCAACACTTTACGATGAGTTGACAGTATAACCAGATCAGGAATGGATTCACGGGACCGGAGACGGTTCGTCGGACCGCAGAGGAAGAGCTTCGGGTAACAAAATTAGAGGTTAGCATTTTAAGTTAGGTATGGAGTATGCTTATTCCTCTTACGATTGTGAATCATGTTCTCGTATGCTCTCCCCCAAGAAGTGACGAGAACAGCAACAGTAAGCAGAGCACGTACGTAACGTACAGCAACAATCCTTTGTCCCGTCTCACATGCAGAAACAGCATCAGCCAATATGCAATAGATCAGCGTTGGATCGCATCGGCATCGGCCTTCGCCAAGACACCCATCAGCGGGTACGATGCGTGGTAATCTGAAGTGGGCTCCATAATGTAATTTTGGTACCACCTTAGCCTGGGAGCTCTCACTATAATCAACAGTGGCAGTGGCGGAGGCAGGGGCGGCTTAGTAGCAGTCAGCAAGCGCAAGCTTCCATCTTGCAAAGTCCAGACCACGTTGGCGTGTGACCATTGGACTCTGTGGCTTTTTGCTCTCCCTCAGCTGCTCTCCCAGGAACCCAATCAACGAAATACCAGCCCTACCAGGACCCCAGCCATGTCACCCCGACAGAACAAAAAAGCTCAGCCCTGAACGGTGACATTGCAGAGATGGGTTTAGTCTGAATCCAACAAGGCTGGGAATGGGTGGGAAATGCCGCCGTGGTCTCTTCTTTTAACCCTTCAGGGTCTTTTTTTCTTCTTCTCATCCTCCCCTCAGATTATACTAATCCATCACCTGCGAACGAATAAAAGTCTCAACTCGTTGCCAAGCAAAGGCCGACCTCCTCCCGCTTTTAAGCTCAGGGCACTGCGGGGCACTGACCGGGCCGCTAGGGCCTCTCCAAACCATAACTCAATTTACCTACAGCTCCAGCTGCAGTTGAGTTGCAGCTCCTCCTCCCATCACCATGGAGCTGAGGGATTACCCTGATCACGATCCCTCTTCACAATACGCGCAATCGAATTGGGAGCCCACGAGTCCTTCTATCGCTAGGAAGCCTATCGGGTCCGTGAAGAATACCTCGCCGTATACATCTCCCGATTACTCGACCTCGTCCTTTGCTCAGCGCGCAACTCATCAACCATATCTACAACGGCAGACCACGACCGATACGGCCTACTATGGCGCCTCGACACCGCTGGGGATATGGGAGCCGGCGTATCCTCACACGCCGGGTACCGGTCGACCTCAGCATTACAGGGAGGACAGCAACGCTTCGCTCTTGATGGCTAGCGAACTGCCGAAGAACAGTCCCCCCGATGTGCCTCAAGGTCCTCCTGGTGCCCCTCCGAATGGTCCTCCTCGAAGCAGACTGATAAATTGGTGGATACATGAATGGAAGCCATCATGGAGCATGTACGTCCTCGTCTTGTCGGGGATCGCATTCGCCGTGGGCCACCATTTCTACTATCGGGGACTTCATGGACAACTTGCCAACGACCAGCAGGGCAAGTTCCGATACGGCGCTCTGTTAGCATTCCTTTCCAAGGCCTGCTTTCTCAATGCCGTGGTGCTCGCTTTCCGACAGCGCGTCTTGATGATGATCCGTCGCAAGATGCTTACGCTCTCCACTCTTGACTCGCTTTTCGCGGCCTCCGAGGATCTGACAGCCCTTCTCAATTGGGAAGCTTGGGTAAATGCCAAGTTCGCAATGGCGCTGACAATATTCATCTGGACGTCGCCTCTAATTGTCATCTTTACATCTTATACCCTTACTGTCGTACCGCAACGGAAGGAAGAAATAACACGCTGTCAAAATGTTCGCACTCTCAATTTCACACATGAAGAGACTGTGTACTGGAGAAACCCTGTCAGAGTTGATGGTTACTTCGAGTCGTCCGTCTCCTTGTGGAATTCCACTGCTCCGGCGGGAGCAACACCCGATAAGAACAAGCCTGAGGAGTTTGACTACTTCACGGCATCGAGTCGTCAATTCGACACCATCGCTTTAAAAACAGCATACACGCAGCAAGCCATTATGCGCCCGAAAGCCCCTGCGGACATTTGCGGCAAGGGTTGGAATTGCTCTTATACCATTGAGTTCGTTGGCCCAGGATACAAATGTACGGATTTGGCCTCGGGAGTGAATGCCAAAGTGAAGAAGTTAGGTAACGCAGAGTGTCCTTTCAATACATCGGTCCTCGCCCCCATGGGGAATCTCACATACTATGCAATGCTGGACCGAGGAGATTATGAGAACCCCCAGATGGTCGCGGAAGCTGGTGGAAGACCCAAGGCGAAACCGCCTTACCCGAGGAACTTTGCTGCCTTCCGGACAGAGCCCATCCTATGGTTCGGTTACGCTGATGTTGAGGATAGAACCAAGCCGCAACCCGACAAACCTCAGGAAGGCGACTGGTTCAAAGCCTATACCCCCACCATTTTTGGCTGTGAGCACTACCAGACCAAGTACAAGGTTCAGTTCAACCACAGTGGCGGAGTTCAGTATCACGATGTCCAGGAGCGCAAGTTCCTCAAAAAGGTCATAGATACGACCTTCATCCCCGATAAAAAGGATCCTGATAAGAGGCTCAAGGACCGGACCCTGGCGACACCAGAGGAAAATTATGTGTTCCCCAATGACACCAAGAATTATCGCTTGACAGCCGCTTACCACGCCGTGGGAAGTCAATTGCGGGCCATTTTGAATGGTACCACTACAATGCCCAACTTCAACGTTAACAGCGAGATTCTCCAAACGAGATTGCTTGATCGTCTCAATTACCTACCAGTCGCAAACTTCCCCCTCGAGGTGCAAAAGTTCTATGAGGAAATTCTGATATCTTTCCTGTCCGATCCGCAAATGTCTGCGGTATCTTGGGCAGCTGACCCGTCGAAATACTCAGGACGATTCGATAGCGGCCCAGACTTGGACTACCCTTGCGTCAGATGGCAGAATAGAAACTGCTTCTTTTATAATTATGCGCAATTATGGGCAGTGTACGCGTTATCCATGGGAATCACCATTCTTGCGGTGGCGTCTGGCGTGAATGCCATGGAAGAGGATGCCATGATGAGAAGTCTAAGCTTCTCTGCCATTCTTGCAGCCACGAGAGCTTCCAGTCTTGACAAGCTTCGATGGGAGAGGGAAGCTGACGTCAGGAGCAGCAAGATTGGCTTCGGAATTGTGTCTGATCCAACTGGTGAGAGGACTTACTCTTTCGGCGTTGAGGGTGACGTGAGCCAGGAAAAGGCTATGGCCACAGGGCGGTCACCAGGCCTTTCGGTGATCAATTGGGGAGACAGGGCGGCGCGCAGAATGAGTTATGCGATGGTGAACAGGAGGGACAGGCAGGAAAATTAAATGCTTTTCTCTATTTCTGGATGGATGGGTTCTGGTATAGGCTGGTGCATTGTTAGCGTATGGCATTGAAGCAATGGAAGCACATTTGGATATGAGCGCATAGCGAACATTTTAATTTACGAAGATACGACCTTCATTCTTGCATTATCCATTGAGTTTACGTATTGTAAAGTTTGTATGAGCTTCTGCCGAGACGCCCGAGGACATTGTCAATTTCCCCTTCAATATTTTATTGAGGTCCATCTAACAACACATTTTTAGTGAGGTCATGGTCACAATGGTATTGTTGATCAACGTTTCCCACCACGCCAATATATATATATATAGATCTTGATGTAAATTGTGAAGAGACCACATATCTTTGCGTTCCTCGTTTTGCAGTTTCTTCTGATCATTGTTCTGGCGCACCTGTCAAATGATCCATGTCAATTACGGTGATACTGGTGCCACACCGCTAAGAATAGAGAGGCCAAGCAATCTCAGTGGAGTACTTTAGAGCTCAGCTGTGCTGCCTGTACTGGTCTGTACCTCCAGGCCAGGTCCAGCTGCCACTTCAGCTTGCGTGTCCCAACCGTGTCCTCCGCTTCACACGCTCGCTCACACCCAAGATGCCCATCCACGCAGCAGCTGACCTCTCGGACGCTGCGTTAGGCGGTCCAATTCGTATCAAAGACGAGTACTTCATCGACAACTACAACCGCGTCCTCTCCCTCCGCGGCCTCAACATCTCGGGTGCTTCTAAACTCCCCACTGAGCCAAACGGCTTGTCTCACCTGGATCATGGCTTCTATGAGAGCCATCGCATCGTCACTTTTGTAGGGAGACCTTTTCCATTGGAAGATGCGCCGCTGCACTTTCGGCGTCTGCAGGCTTGGGGTGTGCCTTTTGTGAGATTGCTTGTTACCTGGGAGTCAATTGGTCATGCTGGTCCAGACCCCGAGGACTTGGATACGGAGTATATCGACTACCTGCGCCAATTGATTGAACTCATGCCTGAGTATGGTATTAAGTGCTTTATTTGTGCGCACCAGGATGTTTGGAGCCGGTACAGTGGTGGAAGTGGTGCGCCCGGCTGGACGTTTGAAGTTGTAGGTCTCGATATTGAGGCCTTCACCGACACAGGCGCTGCGTATGTTCACAGTCAAGATGAGAAGAAACGCGCGAGTGAACCGCCAAACCCAAAAGAGCCAGGTGGTCCATTCTTGTGGCCTTCAGGTTACCAGAAGCTCGCTGCGTCGACAATGGCTACTCTCTTTTGGGCTGGTGATGCTTTAGCTCCCAATCTCAAATGTCGTCGCAAAAAGGACTCTGGCGATGAAGTATCAGCACAACAATTCCTTCAAGACGCCTGCGTTGAAGCCTTCGGTCGCCTCGCAGATGAAGTCAGTCATCTCGAAGCATGCATTGGCTTTGAACCTATGAACGAACCCCATCGCGGCCTGGTCAATCTTCATCATTTTCACTTCTGGAACTACGACACCGACTTACACATCGGCCACTGTCCCTCCCTCGCACAAGCTCTCGCCCTTGGAAGTGGCTATGCCCAAGATGTCGATTACTACGTCAAAACATGGCCATTTCCAACTCGTGTATCCCACAAGTCTCGTATTGACCCCAAAGGTCGCTCTGCATGGCTGTCCCTCGATGATCAGCCTATCGGTCATGGTCGGGGAATGGGCGAATGCTTGTGGCGCGCTCATGGCGTCTGGGAGTGGGACGAAAAGAAGAAGACTGCACGCATTCGCGACGACGATTACTTTGAAGTTGATCATCGACCTGGTCGTGAGGGAATGCCTATTGAGTGGTACAATGACTGCTATGCGCCTTTTCTGCAAAAGTTCACGGACCGTGTGTCGCGCAAGAAGGCGAAGCAATTTAGCTTCATTGAACCGATCCCCAATGAGTTCATCCCGCCTTGGCCAACGCAGGATCCTGATAACAAGAAGTGGCTGAGGCAGAAGTATGCCGAGAAGGAAGTGATCAAGGTTCCACGCCCCAACAACTTTGTGTATGCGCCTCATTTCTACGATCTTAACGTCCTTTTTAACAAGAGTCATTCGTGGATGAGCGTCAACGTCCAAGGTCTCACGCGAGGCATGTTTGTCCTCAACGCGCTCTACTTTGGTGTCGGGGGACTTCGACACAATTACAGAACGCAGCTTGGCAACATTGTCAAGTACGGAAAGAAATCGCTGGGTAAAGTCCCCATGGTTATTGGTGAGATTGGCCTCTCGTACGATATCAACAAGGCAGAAGCTTTCCGCACTGGCTGCTACGATACGCAACGCCATTTGATGAACGGTTTGATCTCCGCAATGGAGGACAACAAGCTCAACTACACACTGTGGAACTACAACCCAAATAACAGAGTTGCGTACGGCGACGGGTGGAACAATGAGGATTTCTCGGTCATCAATGGCGACGAGGTCAGCGAGAATGGTCCCGTACGACCTGACTACCGGAATCATCTTCACGAGCATGACGAGCTTTACAAAGGCGGTCGCATTCTTGACGTGATCATCAGACCATATGCTGTGAAAACAGCCGGTGTTCCCAAAAAGTCCAACTGGAACCATAAATCACTACGCTTCGAATATGAGTGGACCAGCACAGCGACCAAAGAACCTGTCGATGAGAAGACACACATCACTGAGATTTTTATCCCGGGGTATCACTACGACGCACACAAGCTACGTGTCCACGGAACGAACGTGGAATGGACGTATGACAAGCCTCGTCAGACGCTATACGTGCGCAGTAGTTTGGCTGGGTACCACAGCATTATCGTGGCTATTGAGAATGAGGCACAGCATCTTCTTGAAAGGGGACGACGACGAAGGGAGTTGTATCCTCCCAAATTCCCATTCAACTTGGTTTCTCCAGGTATGGAGGACTTGATAGAGGATGTTGACTGGTCTAAGATGTTTACATACTTGCCAGTTGTTATTGTTCTTTTGATTGCTTTTTTCATGAGTCCTTTGATCTCGTGGTTGCCTTAGAGGTTAGAGCATAGATCCTCTTGTAACTTAAATGGTTTAGGTTGGAATAGAGGCGATAATGGATTAGACAGGATGTCTTTGCACATAGACAACAAATGCTGGCTGCTAAGAATGATGTGTTTTAAACTCGATGCAGTGAGCCTCATATCCCGCATGTATATCAAATAAATTAACCAAAAATTAAACTAAGGGAGGGATAGGGGAATACAGAGTAGTCACATGTCCAAGGGATTCGTTATCTTTAACTGTCATTATGCTTATATGCTAACTGTTGTGAAACCGTGACCGCTAATCTATCAAAACAGAACTTTTACTCTGCATCTAGAGGACATCTTGGTGCAGTGTTGTTAACCTGAATGCCTCCTCTCTTCTTCTCCTTGCTATCGTGGAAAGGAAGGACCCAACCACCTTCAGTCTCGGGCGTAGAGAGCCATAGTCGAAGAAGATGCCTTCGAGGAACGGGAGGGAGGTGGTCTATAAGGTGTCAGTACTCTCATACCTAGTACGATTGTCGAATAGGGTATCTCACCTGTGTATGCTGTTCGTGCATGGAGGAGATGTGTGTTGCTAACGAATTGAATATCTCCAACCTCAAGAATCATATGTAAAGCAAGCTTCTGGCAAGTCTCCTCCAGTACAGTCATAGCGTGCTTTTGCTCCTCACTCAGAGCAGGAATAAGACCCTTGTCAGAGAATCTTGTAAGAGATCTCACAAAGTAAGGATCCCACTTGCAGTAAACTCGACCCTGGCCTCCATTCTCGATGTAGAAGATGGGGTTTCGGATCCATTCTTCCTCACCAACCGACGTCTCGCCCTTGCGGTCAAAGTACCAGATTGGTTGTGTCAGGAGCTCAGCAACATCAGGGTTGTTCTTCTGAAGATCGTTCCAGACATTATGGATGCTGACAATATCACTCTCGCCACCCTCCTTGGCACGGTGGACGCAGAGAAGACCGACGATGTCGGAGTCATCGGCATGGAAGTACTGACGGGCTGTTGTGCGGTAGATTCGAACGCGGTCGATTTGTGTAGCATCATCACCGACATCCTTGACGTGGCCGAGGACATGGCCAAGGCCGTTTTGTGAGACAAAGTAACCGATGTATGTACCAAGACCCATGTAGGCTACTGCATTCTTGAGAGGACCCCATTCTCCAGCTGGGAAGCGTTTGAAAAGGATGAAGCCCTTGCCGTTGAGAAGGTCTTCTCGAAGAGTCTCGAGGACTTTACCCAAGTTTGGAAGAGGGAAGTTTGACTGAATAAGTTAGTTTTGAAATTTGGTCATGATACTGTCACAGTGTCATCATACCTTGGAGATACCAGTGAGGGGAGTGCCACTGGCAATGAAAGCATCAGCGGTATCGCTCAACTCTTGAATCTCCTCATCGGTAAAAGGATGAGTCCATCGCTCAGGTGAGTTCTCGTAGTCCTCCTTCTTCCAAAGCGTAGGACCAGTGATCTCCTTGGGGAATTCAGAGTATGGCTTTAATGCGTCATAAAGAGGAGGATGTTGACCCGAGGTACGGATACCATCGGGGAAGATTGAACGAGGGGCATCTGCGTTCTTGACTTGAGGGAGAGGAGTCTGAGAAGACTCGTCGATGAGAGCACCTGGAGCCATTGTGATTGAAGTGAGAAGACGCTATAAAGACAAGACAGCAATTCCAATTTGAGTAGTAAGTTAATTGACATCAATTGCTATCCTCGGCAATCATCTTATATATACCCTTTTCCCCAGGTACCATCCGTTACCGGGCCCCCGCAGTGTAATGACGCCTTTGTTGGTGTATTGCGTGCTCGAGCTACAATATCACGGAGTCGTACTCCCAGCATCAGCGAAACAGGCTAAGCATGTCAGCGGCGAAACTAGCCAATCAGGGCCTCGAATTGAGGATGACGTTATTTTCGAGTGCTACGAATCTGGGGTTTTTGGTAATTGAGGTGGTGCCATTTCAGTCTTACACGGTTTCTAGGTTCAAGAAAGAGATAAATGTGGTGTTGATTAGCCCTTGGAATTTCCTAATGGGGATGGAGGTTGCGATTGCGCCATTGCTTGGACGGACAATTGCCGTTGAGGTGGCTTCGGGATTGTTTGTCACAATCAGATCAGATTTATCTTCTGACAGCTCGAGTTTATTATCTGATGATGGATTCCCTATCTTATCTGTTTAGTGAGTTTCGGTTGTTCAGTGGTAATTGAAACGAGGTTTAACGAGCCTCCAATGGTATGTGCTCCAGCTCTCATCTTTGATAAGCCGCATCTCTACGACAGCGGAATTGGGCTCTTTTTCTGGGCGAGCTACTTCACATAGGGAAATAAAGCTATAGAATCTTTATACATTTTAAGCTCGGTTTCTTTATTCCAACAGTGCAATGCACAGTATGACCCATATATTTTGCTATGATGATATTTCGGGCACGTCTACTTGCCTTGCGTTTACTGCTCCTAACTCAAGATACGCCCTCCTATGCACCCAGATCCCTCACAGTTCTCCAACCTGATACCATCTGTCATACTTCTATACACACTCGCAGGCAGCAATGTGGAATCTACTATGATATCGATAGCGCACGCGCTGGTTTCCCTGTCCTGGAACGTTTTTCACCCACCCGGCACCATCTATACGAACCTTAACAAACCTCCTCCCGTCTTCCTCGAATATAACATCCGGTACAGTAGCCCCAGGCTCTATAGGCCTACTTCGCTTCAAGCTGTTGTCGACAAGGAAGACTCGGCCAAGTGGCCCAAACCAGTGGGCAAACCTCCACACAGCTAGACGGACACTCATGCGATGTAAAGGGCGTTTGATGTCGATTATAAAAACGTTTTCTGATTTTATAGCCCTATCAACTTTTTCCGTGAGGGCTTGGCCGGGTTTAATGCCCATTGTAACGATTTCGTCCAGGAGATAAGGTACACGCACCAGATGTATGATATCCGCATTCAGGACATTAGTAAGTCTAGTCGTCAAGGGATTACCGAAATGTGACTTGAATGGCCCTTTTGTGTTTTTCATCACGATCTCCCTGGATTCTTTGCATGCTCTCCACATGCCCCTGTCTTTTCCACTTTCCTCATATTCGCTTGTTGTCTCGCTATTATGCCTCATGCACAGAGCATACTCTCTCTCGAGGATGAAATTAAGTGTCGCCCTACCAACCGGTTTGGGCTCAGGGCCGTTGGGTGAGCGATCGTCTTCCACAGGGTATACGTGGACTGTATGGCGAGGTTGATCAAGAGCAAGTTCCCATATCATCAGTCGTAGTTCTGTTGGCAGCTTGGGAAAGCTGATGAAAGTAACAGGCTGCGGTACAGAAGAAGACATGATGTAGGAGCTAGAGTTGTTTCTCGATGGTGGTTGCCCTTCAGGATTCTAAAAAGAACACGATTGTTATATAGTTATCTTATACTAATATCTAGGCTATTGAATTACTTACGAACATATGTCACTTGCAGGCAGTCGCAGAGAGATCATGGCCTTCATCATACAACTAACCTAGTCAATTTACCTCTGTACAAAGGATTAGTGATTGAACTTGAGTCCAGTACGTGAACAAATAAGAGCCGGACGGCATGTTCAGTTGCTCAACAGTTACTTCATTCTTTTACGTCCCAGAGTTGCCATGCAGGGTGTTCATTGAAGGAAGACGACTAAAGAAGAATATGCATAATTGCTTCTTTATTGTTCGTAAATTCAAGGCAGTTATTGCAGAAACAGAGAATACATTCACAATATCCATATAGCGAATACCATCCGAATGAACAATGAAATTCAACTTCACAAGCGTGATCATATCATTAGATGTGCGGCCAAACGAGATAGATTTGTTCTGTTTGCATGCTTGTACCAAAGGGAATTCTGTCTGGTATGAAACCTCAATTGTTTACCATTGTTTGCCACATCAATCAATGATAGGAGAAGCACAATAGACGTCCTTTGATAAGCATAATCGGTGATAAGAGCAGTAGGTATTGACCGTGTAGCTTGCTACGGAGTACGGAGAGATAACGAAAGCGGATTTATCCTCGGAGCTGATAAGAAAGATAGGCGACCGCCGCGACCCGCTCTAACAATCAACCTCAGAGAGCGATATAAAAGACAAGCAAATCCCCTCGTCTTCACTTGAATAGCAGACTCTATACCAAAACTTGTCACAGGCTTGCTACAAGTGTTCTTCAGACAAAATCATCGCAATGGCCTCTCAAATAAGAGTCACTCCCATCTCTCCATCTGCCGAGTCAACCATTGACTTTGGCGCCATCGTCTCAAACGTTGACGTTGAAAACATTAGTGGTAAGATATCATAAGCATATTAATGAATAATTGAAACAACGCATAGTGGGAGAATACCCGTAAAATCGGTAACCTCCTCTGGTAAAACACATCTCTCGTCATGCAGGAGTCCAAGCTGACTGTTTCCAGATGCCGACTTTGACGTAATCCGTGAAGCACTCTTCACCCACCAAGTTCTCGTCTTCAAGAACCAGAGCCATCTTTCCCCCAAGGCCCAGTATGAGATTACTCAGCGCTTCGATCCTGAAGCCGCGGGCTCTTATGGCCATGGAAAGACCATTGATGCAAAACGCTCAATCCTCCATCCTGATCTCAAGACCATCCCTCATCAACCCCAGGTCCAGGTCATTGGAAATGGCTTCGTTGAGGAGTATGAAGGACTGAAGAACATTCAGCTCCGACATCCTCACCACCGCACATTCCACGCCACCACTATCCCTGATGAGAAGGATCTGGACTTCACCAGGTTCTACAGATGGCACATCGATGCCGCTCTGTATGGCCTCGCTCCTCCAGTGGTCACATCACTCCTCGCCGTTCGTGTTCCTGGAGGTCGCAAACAGACCCTCGTCTATGACGACGGATCCAATGAGGAGTTGACCGTCCCGCTTGGTACGACAGCCTTTGTGTCGGGTTACGCCATGTACGACCGGCTTTCGCCTGAGGATAAGGAGTTTGTGCGCAACACAAAGGTTGAGTACGCTCCGCATCCATATGTTTGGATGAGTGGTGCAAAGTCCCGCTCCGATGGTCTAGGCTTGGTCTCCGAAGGCAAAGAAATTCCTGTCGAGAATCTTCCGCCTGTTGAGGAGGATAAGATCCAGATCCTTCCTATGTGCTGGCGTAACCCTGTCACGGGCCGCTTAGCACTCCAGATTCATCCTTCTGCCGTTCGAAAGCTGCACCTCGCCGATGGTACTGTGGTCGATGATCTTGCTGCCGTTCGGGAGCGTGTTCACGAACTTCAGCGTCCTGGCATTGCTCCCGAGAGGGTGTATCCTCACGATTGGGAGCAGGGAGATCTTGTTCTCTTTCACAATCGGGGCGTGATCCATTCAGTGGTCGGTGCTTTTGCGGAAGACGAGGTTAGATTGTTCCGACAGTGTAACATTGCTGGCAGTAAGCTGCCTGAAGGGCCAGTGCCTATTACAGTTGGTGCTTAGACGATGTATGGTAGCTTGACAAGACAAGGAAAAGGGTTTAATAGATACACGTGGTGATTTCAATGACAAGTTTGCTCTTTTATAACCCTTTTCTGAAGCTAATTTGTTTGGATACAATCATACAAGCGAGTGATCACACTACCTGCAGGTTTGCTCAACATATGGTTCTGTTCTTGATTATACAACTTGATATGTCTTGCTGAGATATTGGTAAGTTTACATGACTCCTAAGTTCTAAGTTCTGTGTGGATTACCTCCAGATTACATTCTTTAATTCTTTCTAGCCTTACCTATTAAGTGCTCGGCTTGGCTGATACTGCTTATTGACAGCTATACCAAAAGGTCTGCCAAGACCTCGGTTAGAGGAAGTGGCCTGTAACCACAGATAATATCACAACATTACCCCTCAGTATAGATTCCTCCTCTCAATTAATTATATCGAGCATCAGCCATACTCAGCAACCCCAGATCTTCTCAGAATTCTCGAAGGGCAACATGTTGTATCTATCCAGCGAAGATTTTACCAAAGGTGAGCAATGTTGACAACTGAAGCCTTTCACGTCTCTAACCTCATGAAAGTCTTCTTCTATGCCTCCTTGGTACACCTTAGTCTTCTCATGACTGTTCATCATTTTAGTGGCCATTTCTCTCCTAGCTACGACGGTTCGGGGTCGATTCAGAAGACGACTTCAGCTAAGTATAAATTAGCGGTCTTGTCATTCCTCTCCTTCTTGAACGCGGCACTTCTTATCGTTTGGGGTACCCTTGAGAGTACTCCTGCGCCTTTCCAGACCCAGGTCTTGGTTCTAGGATTGGTTATGTTATTTGCGTGGTTCGTTATACAATGTACTTTTCTCGACGCGCCGCCACCAGATAAGCCAAAGACTCGCTGAGCCAAGCATGACCTTACTCTGCGGTCAGGCCTCCTTGTGGACGAGTTTCAATGGGATGAACAGTCGAGTAACAGGCTTGTTGTTCTTTTACACAACTAAACAAGGTTATAGAGAAGAGATAAATCCTTTCCGCCGTCCAGTATATCAGGACTGGCCCATCCACTGTTTGATCTCCGATATTGCATCCCTAAACAACATGTCTGCGTAAAATTCATGAAACTTGAACAAGATCCGTGGCCGAAGAGGCTTATTTTGCATAGGGTTGCAAGCCATAGACTCATAGTGAATCTGCACTGTTTCTTCATTGTTGTCTTCCTTTGTTCTCACAACCACGAATCTGTGGACTCCAGCAAACACATCACTGTCACTTCCAAATCCAAAGTCGATGTGGCTCTCAGTGCGGTTTGGCGCAACTTTGGCACGAATCTCAGTCTCAAGAACTTGGAAAACTCCGTATAGAATGGTGTTGACTGGAGGCAATGAAACTTCAGGAAGTTCTGTGCATGACCACAACTTTCTTGGAACTGGTCCTGATTCTGTTTATTCTGTCAACTACTGAATAACACTGAGGCAAAGGACAGGCTCACTTGAAAAGTTGACAAGTGTCATACCAAGAGTTGAGAGTGCAACTCGTTCTGGTCTAATCACAGCACCTCCAAAATATCCTTTGACAAACTTTGCCAACAGAACTTGATCAGATATATCACGATGTTGAGGCGGTATGTCGAGCGTGATGTATCGAGAGTCAGAGTTGTACATGTGCTGTTTCGCGTTGACAACCTCGCTAACAGATCTCGCTTTCTGGAATTTCTCTGGTACGGTTTTGAACCGCGTGATCAGATTCCGATCAACTTTGGACACACGTTTTTGAACCGAGTAGCCATAGACACCGCCAGCAGTGACTACAGCAACGAGTGACGTTGCTAATATTTTCCGAGTTATGCCTTGTACTGCCATTGTAGTAAAGACGTAATGATGACCAACAATGACTTAATCGCATGATCGAGACATTTCCCTCTATTTAAGACTGATAACGAATTGACTCATCGTATAAAATGCGAAAACTCGTGATTGATGCATGGGCCAGCTGACCTAGCGTGGCATGTCCTTTGGCTGACAGGAGTCCGGTTCTACCCGTCTTGCTAAAGCTCAGCGTCAACTTTGGGGATGGTTTCGGATTCGCTTCTGGAGAGTCGGGGCAGAATTGGGCCGACTTTGGAGAAAACGGCGCGACATAAATGCATGATATGCTATGACGGGAGGTTCGTTGTTCCGCTCATCGTTTTGTCGCGTAAATGCATGGCTTCTTGGCTTCAATTGAGAACAGATGTTATTGATGGTTACATCGTGCAAGAAAGTTCTCCAGGGTTGATTTAGAGTTTACTGGCCAATGGTTATTAGTTGAGATGTCATTGAACGGATATAAAATATTATTAGAAGAGTGTATTGTTGACATTAACATGGCGAAAAAGGCTAGCGACGCCTTATCCAGGTCCAAAATGACGTTGACCTTGTCCCAAATTAACCTCCCGGATCCTTTGGAACGCTGTTTTTGCGAAATAAAAGGCTCAAGTTAATAAAACCATTCCCTCGTTCTAGCTTGCTCCTCCTGTTATCAAGCCACAGCAAAGCACTTGAAGGACCAAGGTCCAGACATTGTATGATGCAGTGTTTAACTCTTGTCGTGCTTTTTTATCCTGCTGAGCCGTCTTTGGCAGATCTTTCTTGTCTTTCTTGGCCATTGTTATAAATTGATCAATACTAGTTCGTGTTAGGTCGTAGCAATGAAAGGGTTTCGTATACGTACGGACTTTTAGAGTGTCACAGTCATAAAAACAGAGTGGATATTCGAGCTAACATCGGGGTCTTGGTACACGGGAATTATTAGGAGATAGGATTCTGTTAAAGCAAGTTTTCCGGTGGATTTAACTGTTTTCCCAAGCCAAGGAATGTGGCTGAGTTGGTGCTCACACCGGGTTTACCATTGGTGGTATGATTGGGCGCAGCCAATCCTTCAAAGCAAGGAATGCCAGTTCAGATTACAAGTACATTATCATGACGTTGTCAGATCTGATAAGATCGGTGTTCACCTGGCATGACCAGATCATAGGCCAATCAGGGACTCATACCATGGTCGTAGAGTACAATAACTACAGACAGAAATTTATACCCTACGAATCTAACTACCTTGAAACTCTATATCTCTCAATTGAAGCATAGGAAAAGAAAGAAAATGCTCAATCAGAAGCTCAAAGCTTAACTGAAGTCAAGGCCCGATCCTCAAGCCTGACGCTTCTGCTTACCGCACTTGACGAGACACTCATCAACCTTGATGCCCATATCCGTAGGAATAGAAGCCCTGATCTTCTCAATATCCTCACCATCAACAGCCTCTCCCAAAAGACGAATGACAGCGTCATCCTTTATAGCAAACAGCCCAGGCGCAACACCAGCAAAGCCAATATCCTCGGAGGGGAATGCAGCGATAGCATTGGCAGCCTCGCAGTCGGGGTTGACCTGGTAGTGCTTGGTTCCCTGGTAGAATATGGTAGCTTGGCCAGCGCTAATTTCGTTACGGATGACGCGAGGCTTTCCTTCGGCGTCGAGGACGCCGGCTTCGGGAACGGCTTCGGTGTAGACGCGGCCGGACATGACTGCAAAGAGCTCGGAGGCTCGGGGATGAGTGTGAAGCATGATCATAGAGCAACCTGTATGCAATTAACATCAAGGTTCAGAAGGGAGAAGGATGAGTATATACCTGGAATTTGAGCGGAAGCCAGACTGAGGCCAGAGCCTGTGAGAGCAGGGAATGTCTGGCTATTAGCTATAGCACTTGGGGTGCTGTTGAAGTTGAAGAGAAAATCCTTGTCCTCGGGAAGAAGACTGTAGCGGTCGATGAAGCTTTGGCAGAAGTTAGCAATCACTTCATAAGAGAGTTCAGAGTTCATGACCTACGTGTCAGCGAGTCGCAGCTTGGTTGTCAAGCTGATCTCGGAGGTCTTGCTCTGAGGAGCTGCAGTCGCGAAGGACGAGCAGGCCAAGAGGGCAGCGGTAGCGGAGATAACGGCGTTGGAGAACATTTTGATGATGTTGTGATTGGGATTATTCAGCAGATGCGAAGGTTGATGTGTTATTGGGAGTAAGATGTATGAGGATGTTGAGCGATTGTTGCTTGATCGGATTATCGTCAACGAGCACACCAACGAGTTTATATACTTCAACTATTCAAGGACTCACATACAAACATATTGATTCTGAACTAACCACCGTTCTCGTCATGGCGTATCAGGGTCCTCAGTAGCCGTACACTACCAGCCCTATCCGCTGCTACGCAACTAACATGGAGATCATTAGCTAACTCAATCTTGTTAAATTAAGGTTGATCTTGGCGTAAGCTCCAAACCTCCGACAGAGTAATTTTCCCGATTGTCGATAATGCCGCAGCGGGTTTGGTTGGCGTATGTCGTGGGTACTGCTGGCGTACTCTGGCGTATTCGAGCGTACCCGCTGAGATACTATGCAACAGTGGATATGTAGGTGACGGGAAGATTGAGGCGCATGATACTGTAGATTATACGCATAGTATGTGCAGCCAACTATTACAAATCTTGAGATGCGATGTAAGCTACTGGTGGGCTCAATAACCTTGCTCTCGATCGTATTCGAACTTAACTACTCGGCTTCGGGACCCTGATACCACCATCAATTCCAAATAGATGGACTTGCAGCCTTGTCATATGTTGTCTTGTAAATGTACAATTGTCATACTATGGTTGTATCGTGATAAGTTGTGTGTGAAGTCGAGAGATCACGACATAGTGATCTTGTATATAACCTGGACCATCCCCTCACTAACAACGCAATCCAGCATATCACACATCTTAACACCATGTTCACAATCAGCCTTAAGAGCGCCGTTGCTCTTCTTCTTTTGTCTGCCTCCTCCGCTGTAGCACAGAATCCCTTCCCAGACACTACCACCTGCGACACGACATGTCAGGCTGGAGCCCTCAACGCATCCTCCTTTATCTCAGAGCAACAGTCTGACCCAACATTCTCCTTCTACAAAACCCCTTCAAACTTCTCTACCAAACTTGCAGCTGGTGTTCTACTCAAGACAGAGGATGTCACTGACCTGAGTAACTACGTTGTCCCCAGCGGTCTGACCATGTCGCGAATCATCTACACCACTGAGGATCTCGATGGAAAGGTCATACCAGCTTCAGCTTATGTCCTCTGGCCTTATGCTGCTTTCTCAACTGGCCCAGGCTCTGCTAAGAAAGGTCTTCCCATGGTTGCTTGGGCTCATGGGACGACAGGTACCTTCAAGCCCTGTGCACCTAGTAGCTACAGAGCTTTGCAGTACCACTTCCAAGTTCCTTTTTCGCTGGCACTACAAGGCATTGCAGTTGTTGCGCCCGACTATGCTGGTCTAGGTGTATCTGAGCTGCCCAATGGAGACACCATTCCTCATTCCTGGGTCACAGCGCCGGCTCACGCGAATGATGTTGCTTTTGCTGTGACTGCAGCTAGGTCAGCGTTCCCGGATCTTCTTAGCTCTGACGGTTCTTTTGTCGCTATGGGTCACTCTCAAGGCGGCGGAGCATCTGTAAGTTAATGTCCCTCCATACAGCACATTCCGCGTACCCAATTGCTCATGGGCACGGTCTACTACCATCAAAGTACTGACACTGACTATTTTCTCTAGTGGGCTTTCGCAGAAAGACAAGCCAAGAAGCCCCTCAAAGGATACAAAGGCACAGTCTCTATAGCGCCAGTGACTAGGATCCTCGATGACTATGCCTACTGGACCGAGAACTCGATCGCATCACCAGGCCTGCTTGCTCAATCCGCTGTCATTGACTCAATCTCCAAGATCTATCCCAAATACAACTACACAGGCTTCACTTCTACAGGCTACGATCGCTGGCACAACGTGATTGCCAAGGTCAAGGGATGCTTCCCCGTGCTGGCCTTGGCGACAATGGATCTCACCCCAACCGATATTGCGAAGTCGGGCTGGTATAAAGATCAGACTGCTAAGAAGTGGGCTGATAGAGTCGCTGTGGGACGAAAGACTTTCGCCGGTCCGTTGCTCGTTATTAACGGTGCAGATGACCATGTCGTTCGTCCCGAGGGTATTGACGCCGCTGTCAAAGACACCTGTGATCTGGTGAAGAAGTCTGGCAATAAGGAATCTTTCGAACATGCCACTTTCTCTGGTATGGATCACTTCTCTACCATCCAGGCTAGCCAAATGAAGTGGATGGACTGGATCAAGAGTAGACTTTCCGGCAAGACCCTCGAGAAGGGTTGCTCTGAGGAACTTGTCGAAGGACTGAGGACCAATGACACGGTTCATACACTGGGCCCGAACTTCTTCTTGTCGTACTTTGATACAGCAGAGAGTTGGAAATACAGTCTATAAGGAATGCAGTGGATGGATATTAGATGTTTCAATAGTTTCAACACTATTGCTTTTGTTAGCTAGACTTGGATAAGTGCTGTACTGAATACGAGGAACGGGCCACAGCGTGAAACAGATTGACAATGGAATATTACTGTGAACGGGTCTACTAGCTAGAACAGATGGGATAGAGCACAAAGATAGTAGATCAGAGAGTGTCACATAGCCGCATGCCTCAAATGCTTCCCTCCCACGTATCCCTCAGCTGTATCAATAAACAATTTCCTCCCCTTGACATACGATACCATGAATGAGAACAGCTTCCAGTTTCCGATCTGACCCGTCGCATACTTCTTACCCAGTGACACGAATATCATCTTCTTAGTCGCAGGCTGATACGGTTTGATATCCCCCTTCCCCGTCAAAGTCGTATCTAGAGCTGTCGCCAAGTGAATGATCTGATTGTCCGTGATGGTCAATTGCTTGGGGTCGATGTTGCCCACGTCGCCAATGCCCCAGATGTTCTTTGTCCCGGTGACTCTCATCTTTTCATCAAGCTTGATGTTTCCGGCAGAGTCTAAGAATGATGATGGCACAAATGAGGTGTTGAGTTTGATGCCATGCAGAGGTAGATAGAGATCTGTTGTGAGGGTGTTTCCATTGGACAAGTGCACTTCTGTCCCTTGGCCTCTTTCGCTCTTGTTTGCTTCAGTGACGCGCGCATTATAAACGAGTTTGACCCCGAGGGTTTTAAGGTCCCTTGAGATTGATGCCCGAACTGAATCAAGGGCTCCTTCCAACGGTTGTTCACCACTAATAACGAGGGTGATGCTCTTGGAAGAGCCATATCTTGCGGCCAATTCACCAGCAACTTCAGTTCCAGTAGCACCACCACCTGCGATTACTATTGACTTTGAGTCTCCGACTTGACTTTGCAATTGCTTCCATGCTGAGATGGTCTCTTGATGTGTTCCCACAGGCTTCAGTGGAAGATCACTAGCCAGACGAGACCCAGTCGCAATGACCAGCTCATCATACGTAATCTCGCGTCTAGTATTCTCATTAGAGGTTACATTAACAGTACTCGATTCGGCATCGACTCCATCTGCTTTCCCAAGAAGGAACTCAAAGTTCTCAGAGGGGTATTGATCGAATCCCGGCTTGATTGGTAGGAAGAGCTGTTCATCTGGGATGGCGTCCGGTATTATCCCGCGAGTCGCAGCGACATTCCAGAAGAATTGACTGTTCGGGGAGACAAGAATGACTTTGAGGTCAGGAACTTTGGGAAGTGTGTGTTTGAGAAGCTTGTGGGCGAGTGGAAGACCAGCCCAACCTGCACCCAGAATGACTACGGTTTTTGTCATGATGGCTGGTGATGTTGTTTCAATGATATGGAGGCGAGGAAGAGTAGGTTAATTTAGCTAATTATCTTTAGTACTGTGATCTCATTTATACAAACTTACAGATCCTCGGTGTCGGTGATGGACGTATGTTGGTGTTGAAAAAGGGATTTATCTAGAGGTACTTTCGTTGAGCTACAAACTACTCGCAGCTCTAAGTATCTGTGTTAGTGTTGTCCATCCTTCGCACTCGGTGGTGGACGCTCCGTTGACAGGGATCACGACCGAACGCCGTGTCCGAGAACGATGACGATCCCCCGATCCTTCGGCTCCCCTCATCAACAGCTTCAGTGAGCAAACTATACACAATCTGTTATATCAATTGAGCCTCAATCACCGCGAATCCGTTGTTTCCGTCTCCTGTTGTCCAAATATCTACCCGTTACCACCCTATACCTCTGCGTCTCTGTCGGAGCTTATAACCCCCGATGGACCGATCCCTCTCAACATCCCATCATGAGGTCACAACCAACCTCAAAATCTGGAGCTGTGTGACATGTCGTCGTCGCAAGATCCGCTGCGACAGAAAAGAACCATGCAGTAATTGTACAAAGAGTAACATCGACTGCCACTTCCCCGTGACAGGTCGTATACCAAGACGAACAACTCGTGATGCCAAGACTCCAGCTCAGAAGCAATCTGAATTGCTCAGTCGTCTTCGTCGTCTCGAGTCAGTCGTTACTGAACTCGCGGCACAGGTTGAGGATGAAAATGGGGCCAAGACTATGGGTCAGATAACAGTGGATAAGGAGCCTACAGAGTCTTCTTGGGCTACGTCATCTGGCAGTTTGGATCATCAGACTTCGGAGTTTGATGAGGATTTTGGTAGGCTTGTTGTTGACAAGGACGGTACTCTTCACGTTGGAAACCGATTTTGGACAGTCTTCTGCAGCGAGGTTAGTACCTAACACCCTAGCCATGATCTGAACACTAACAAGTGACAGGTCGACAATATACTTCAAGCTGTACACGACGTTGCAGATATCTCAGAAACCCCAAGTAACTCAATCATGGCAGAGCCTACTACTAACGGGGCTCCGGCTCCCCTAAGCCATCTTGGCTTTGTCTTTGGCAGCGCAGAGTTCGCCAAAGCGTTAGATGGGCTCAACCCCATGCCGTCTCAGATGCTCTTCATATGGCAGACATATGTCCAAAATGTTGACCCTTTCATCAAGGTCCTTCATACTCCAACGGTTGAGAATATTGTCAAACAATTAAACGGCAACTTTAGCTCTTGTGGTCACAATGTAGAAGCCCTGTTGTTCACGATATGCTTAGCAGCCATTGCGGCCATGGACGAAGAGACAGTCTCGTTCCACTTCAACACACCCAGAGAACAACTACTGCAGCGGTATCAATTTTGTACTGAACAAGCACTCGCTCGTGCTAACTTTCTTACTACAAAGGATATCACTGTGCTTCAGGCCCTGGTCATATACCTATCACTGCTACCAAACATTGGGGCTCAAGATAAGGTATGGCCCCTGACTGGTTTGCTCCTCAGACTAGCAAAGTCAGTTGGCCTTCATCGCGAGGGCGACGTAAATCAGTACAGTCAGCTTGAGAGGGAGATCAGACGTCGGCTCTGGTGGCACATCTGCTTCATCGATTCCAGTAGTCGACGAGCTGACGCTCAAGACCTCTCAATCACCCCGGCGTCCTTCAGCACAGGTCTCCCTATAAACTCGAACGATGTCGATCTGGACAGCTCAACGACTCAGATTCCAAATCCTAATCAAGGGTCAACAGGTGTGACACTCTGTCTCATCCGCTGCGAGCTGTGGTATCTCACACAAGCCATCCGCGCCGATACAACCGACTCTCTAGAGACCCGTCTCGGCCTCTTCAACGCCCTGAGACAAAAGGTCGAGAAGACTTACTTCCAGCATCTACGACCCAACCAACCATGGGACTCCTTCATCAGGACGATGACGACTCTGTTCTTTGCCAAAGTTGAACTAGTCATCCGACGACGCTCCAAAACTCTCCCTGCAGCAGATGAGCTATTAAACCCATCTATCACAGTCATCAAAGCGGTCCAGTCTCTCAAATCAGAGCCCGCGTGGGTAAAGTGGCGTTGGCAGTTACAAGGACAAATGCCATGGCATGCAATGGGTGTCTACCTCCGTCAAGCATCTCGACTCCCTTGGACACGAGAACTAGAAGAAACATGGGGTGCAACTACAGCTTTGAAAGAAGGAGTCGCAGAAGAAATGAGGACGGGGCCACTGTGGAAGTCTCTAATGCAGCTGTTCTCGGAAGCCGAACAGCATCGTGAAAAGGAGCTTCAGCGTCAAGGAGCAAATGCCCAACATACCCGAGAGAAGGGAGACCGCGTGAACTCTGATGTCCAGCAAATGCTCAACAACGCTGAGAATATGTCAAACGAGATCCCTGTCAATCATCCTCTAATTGATACTTCGACATTTGACTCGTCTCTACATATATCTCCGCCAGCAGACAATGGGGCTCTCTCCGTGGAACGTCTGTCAACGAGTCTAGGGACAGCGACTGATGATCTTCCTTCATGGGTTGAGGCAGGAGGCGACATGAACTTTGGTCAAGGCCAAAACTTCGGAAACTCGTCCTCTGATGGAATGGCTGATGGGGTAGATTGGGAGGCCTTGATGGATCTAGATGAGACGTGGAATTGGGACTTCCTGTAGACCACAGTAGATTCCTTTGGCGGGCAATGGTGAACAAACTTGTTCATCCAGACTTTAGAAACTTTCAAGTATACGATAACAATTATTGCCTGTTTGCTCTTTGCATTCCTTGCATACGCTCCTGTAGAAGACGAACGCACTCAACCTGCCGAGTTCCGGCCTTTCCTTTCGACACATTCCCATCTCCGGAAGAGTGTCTCAAAGGTTTCCTTTCGCACAGGGCTTAGAAGTTGTTGAGTCGAGTTATCAAAAGCAAATTCTGCAGTGCCATCGACTCCTTAAAATCCCTAGTTGGTCTCTTTCACGAGCCGAACAATGAACCGTCGCTGGTGACATTCCGCGATTTCACATACCCAGCTCCCACCGCACGCACTATTGAATGAGAGGGTCTTTCTCTATTCGGAATAGAAACATTTCTTTTGTTACTATGCGGCAAATCGGCACACGACTGTGAACTTTGTGAGATTCTATGTAGGACAGCCTGCATCCCTTGGCTTGACGACCAACGGCATCTATCACACATCATTATCAACATTCAAACGTATAAAGAGGATACGACGTAGAATACAAGCAATTAAGAATATATCTAGTGCGTGATCTACTGCCAGGAACAGAGCGTTCCTGGATCCTTTAGTTGGATCTCAACGGCCTTAACTCCATCAAAGTTACAACGTCGATATTCACATATCCAGGAACGATTATCCACGCCCTATGGAACACCGGCACATTTCGTCTATTTCGTTTCGCAAGGTTCCAGAGCTATTCAGGGTCTCGAACAAATAGTGCAAGTGTAGTGCAAAAGTGACACTCCTATTCACAGCGTTGCTAATACCCCAGCTTCGTATTACGGAAATCGGAACGTCTAGCTCTGCAAGGGTTCGACCTTCTGGACTTTCGAGTATCGTGACGGGCCAGGGGGTCCCCGGCTAACGGCAACGACCTCATCGTTTGTCAAGGGAGTGTAGCTGATCGTATAGTTAATTGCGTCGAGTCAAACGAAGACCGGTAGCTAAATTCTCAGCTGCTGAGCCTCATCAGGGTGACGACCCGCTGTTACAGGGCCGAGAACACGGTCAGTGATGTGCAAAATATCTAGAATGGGTCTACACGAGGACATCCCTTGGCACCATGTGGTTCTGACGCTTGACACGATATCCGCCTATACGGGTCAACATGCCGCCTTATCCCCAGGCCCAGGGCGTGGTGATGAAGTCTATATCATTCCATAAGAGGAGTTTCAGAATAATAGTAATATCCAACTTCGTAATGATGGATACGGGTCATATTTCGGCAGCCGGCAGTGACGGCGGGATAGTCTCAATAGTTTAGGATAGCTTATGACTGAACGGGAGTTAGCAGTGGGACTAGTGGACAAAGTGTCGTATAGCAAGTCATGATGTGATTCCAAGACTCGGCCGAAAGTTAATACGAGGAATTGAAGGGGTCGGTTTGTCTCGGCGGTTATAATTATCCTGTCAAGCAAACAGTCATGTCTCGTCTCGTCTTGGAATGTCTTGTCATGATGAATAATGACGAATCTGAGACTCATTACCACGCGTACGGGCTACATATCCGTACAATCGGTTCAGCGTTTGCCGTCTCTTGGAATGATTCAGAACGCCTCTGCCGGTTTCCCAGAGAACAAAGCAAACAATGACGCGAGGGGTCCAGAGGCTGAACCAAGATCTGTCAATATTCCCATGGAAACGTTTGATCGCAAAGTCAGATTCTTTCGCTCCCGCCGTTGGTGGTCACACCAGATCTGCTCATCCTCCAATAGAAAGGCCGAGATATTTCTAGATGCTGCAAACAGTGGCGATTCGAGATAAATAAAGACACGAACCAACTGGTAGAGGGTCAGGCGAGAACGTTACTGGACAGGCTAAACAGGATATGCAAGCCACGCGAAGTTGCCAGGGCAGAATGCCATCCGAGTCTAATAAAAGGCCCTATTTCCGTATGTACGCGCAAATGCAATACAACAGCGTGTTATTATCAAGAGGGCATAACTGCATAGGTATGCATATATCGCTGATGTACACCGTTCCGGACATAGCGCGATCGGGCACTTGCACGTCCCCCCGTGCCAAGTCGCAGATGCCAAGAGGCCATTGCAGATTAGGTGCTCAGTCGACAAGTTTCACAATAACGGCTGCCAATTTGAGACCCTGCTAGCATCTCTGAACAATCGCAACAATCACACCGAGATTTCAACTCTGATCGTCCTCGATAGGAATTTCCAACGCTAATACCTAAGCGCAACGTGCAACCGGACGATAAGGCTGTCGGATTGGACTGGATAGCCCATAAGCCAACTGCAGGGAAAAGGGGGCGACGGGTAAATTGGGGGCGGACCGTTGTTTAATGAAGAGAGGCACGGAAACGAATTAGTGGAACTTGTTCAGTGGACGGGACAGTACTGTAAGTTTCACGGTTAGAGGATATTCAGTGCGCGTCTCAGCTTTCAAGAGCCGTGCTCTGTGTCACTTTTGGTGCCGAGACAAGACAAAGGCAAGACAAGACAAGGGCAGTATGAGACGAAAGCTGACCGCCGAAGCTCAAACATAGCCAGTCTAGGGAAGGAAAGAAAACTCAGGGCCTCCATACTAAGTGACAAAAGTACTTAGATAACTTAGGCTAAGGTTAGGATAAGTTTAGTATAGACTTAGAAGATCCTTTGCTGAGTTTATTTTGACACCCTATATTATGGTCCGCTGTTTTCTTGCCCCCTGAGGCCAGTCAAGTCATACCGCAATTACTGAGCTGAAGGGAAGTCATATCGGTATTACTCGAACTCAAGGGAAGCCTTGCTTTTGCCCTCTGGATCGCATCAAGTCATCCTTGCAGGATATGACCATGATGAGTATGTCTCCTGAATATCGCGGGAAGGAATGGAGTTGAAGTGACATGGAAGGATTGGGATTGTCATCTTCTGCGAAACGCCCTAGATCTGCAGGATTCCAGATTACTCCGCAGTAAGCAATTGGATAAGATGAAGGAATTGGCGCTTCTCGAGCCGTTATTTGTTTGGTTCGGTATGGCTTTGGGTAGTCTTGCGTAGTGTCCTTTTTCTTTCCGACGCTTGTTGAGGGATTTGAGTATTGATCGTCGATTCTTGAGCCCTGACTTGGATGCTTCGAGAAAGAACCTCGGCCTGGGCTACGCAATCCAATGCAACCTTATTCTGACGAACAATTTCAGAGCTCCATCAGAGTTACGCATGCCATAGAATGGCTCTGCTTGAAGTTATATACGGCTTTGGTGGTGAGGCTCTGTTGAGTTTCGATGATAATTGAACTCACTTGAAGTATCGATTCACATGGCGTCAAATACGAGTTTTTACTGGCCTAGCGAGGCCTCTAATCTCTAAGACGATAAGATCCAATGTGGCTTGCAGATTCTGAAGCCACGTTCTATTTGGGGTTCTGTTTCAAGCCTCCAACGCGATGTGTGTCACTGTGGGGAGATTGAATTGGAGAGCAATTGAGGCGATGCAAAAAATGAGGCAATTGCGAGGAATAGTTTGCAATACATTCCGAGTAAGCGTCTTGTCCGTGTTGAACATGTTCGTTCGCCTGGCATTTGTCTCGTCTTGTTCATGTCATGTCTTGCTTACACTGTAGGGAGTCAGTCTTCTCCGCAGCAGGGAAAACCCTTGAGTTTGAAGCAAAAGTTTGATGCAGGCTAATACCAAGCTTTTTGTTCTGTGGTAGGTCGCGGGCGCCTCCTACGCCTGCCGAGCCCCTGACGAGTTTGGACGGTGTCCCCGGTAGAAGCGCAACGCCCCCTGAGCATCTCATCAACTGGATGGTAGCCAAGAGATCCTTCAGCGTGGTAAAGGCGAAAAAGCCCAGCTTTTTAATCGCTGGGCTTAATTGGGGTCAGTTACTGAATACACATGCGCTTTAAAAGGGGCGGGAAGCGTCGAGATAGATAACCGCCCGAGAGTAAGCACAAAGCGGGCAAGGATGGCGTAAATCCAGTTACAATCATTTCCTTTTCTTACACTGTTCTGACGAGGACGAGAGTTTTTGGTTACCAGGCCCCGCTTGCGCGTCAGGTTAAAGCCCCCTATCTCTCCAAGTCCAAGCAAGCCCGCCCGTCCCAACCAACCAACCTCCAGTGACTAACTTATCTTTTGAGGTGGCCTTCCTTTCTTCTGCCTTAAGGCTTATCCCCCCCAGGAACCCCCCTCTGTCCAACCTTTTCCTTGCCCTGTTTGTCCCTCCTCGTCCCCTCGCAGCAAAAAATCTCTTGGCTCGATCATTCAAGACTTTTTACCTGCATCGCCGGACTCGTTCTTTTTTTTCCCGCCGGTCGAGGGTTGTGATGATTTGATATTTCTCTCCTTCAACATCCATCCACTCGTTGCAATTTTACATCGTATCCGACCGAGACCTAGACTGAGACTGGGACTGTACAGGTACAGACAAAGCCTCAAATAATCGCAAATCGCAAATCGCAAATCTCACATAATGGCTGTCGCTCTTCCGAGGCGATTTTACTCGCTGCTCTGGGTCGCAGTACTCCTTGCGCTCGTTGTATTCTTCATCTTCCTCCGCGAAGACACCTGGTCTTCAATTCCTCGACCTCCCAGCGGCTGGAAGATTCCTTTCACCACAGACGATGGCGTTCTTTCATCATGGATGGGCGGTAGCAAGAAGAAGGGTAAGGACCCCAAGGAGCCTCTGCGCATCATGCTCGTAGAGTCCTCGGGCACACACGACGAGGTCGCCGCTGCGCTCATGCACGCTTTCGGTAACCAGGAGGGCTCCTCGCTCGACGTCTACTTCGCCAACCAGCGCTTCAACATGCAGGGCATCATGGCCAACTTCACACTCGCTGCCAACGTCACCATCAACAAGTGGGACAAGTTCGCCAACGCTGTCACCGAGAACCCCCCGCATATCCTCGTCTCTACCACCTGCGAGTTCGATCTCGACCGTGGCACCGATCCTATCATCAACCTCCTCAAGACCGCAAACACCCATCTCTTCTGCACAATCCACCACGCTGATCGCTGGGCCCAGGGCAAGTACGTCCAGGCCGTCCGCAGCTGGGCAGAGCACGAGCGCGTCGACTTTGTTGGTCTGAGTCAGCACACCATTGACTTTTTCCTCAACGACACTATTCCCAAGTGGCACACGGCTGCTAACCTTACCACTCGCGTCATTCCCCCGGTGTTCCCCGTCAACATTTCCGACCCTGATCTCGAGCCCGGCATTTCTCTGTCTCTTCAGGGCGATTACTCTGATGGCCGACGTGACTACAACGGTGTCTTCAACCATCTTGGCAGCGTCATCCGAAAAGCCAACGAGGAGTCCGAGGGCCACACACCTCAGAATGTCAGCCTTCACCTTATCGGACACGGCACTCATCCTGAGGTCCCCGACCACGTCAAGGACCACGTCTTCTTTGACGAGGGTCTTTCTTATCCCGATTTCTACACATTGATGTCCAAGTCTTTCGCTGTTCTTCCGGCGTTTGCCTCTGAGACATACTTCGACCGCAAGGCTTCTTCAACCATTCCCGCAGCTTTGATCGCAGGAGCCCCCATCGTTGCGTCAGAGGAGCTGCTCAAGGCTTACTCTTACCTGCCCCGGGAGGCTACCTGGGTTGCCCGACCTGGTGAGGGCGAGATGGACGTTATTGAGCGAGTGATTGATGACCGAGACGGTTTCCTTCAGCGAAGGCAGGCCGTGAGGGATTTTACCAAGTCCCTATTGGAACAGAACCAGGCCAACACCAAGGCCTGGATCAACGAGGCTTTCGAAAAGTATAACCGCAACTAAAGACAATTAGATATGATTTATTGGGATTTTTGCACTTTTTTTATTTGTACAATTACGCGGCACCATTTCACATGATCGGGAATCAGGATGAGCGGCTCTATGTTTCCAGAGTTTTTTTTGAACCATGCATGAACATTCTTAATATACGGTTTCTTAGTACATTGAAAATACAATCACGAAATACCACTTACACCAAGTTTTCCTCCAACATTCCAGTGATGTCAGTTTTGAGCATGTCTCCATTTAATTTGCCATTTAATTTGCAGCGGGTGGCTGGCGGGAGTCTCATAGCGAGCCGCAATTCTCCGACTCCCTTGCGTGAAGCCATGTTATCGAATCCGGCATCTGGGACATGAGAAAAGAAAATAGTGAATCATTATTCCAGAAAAGCGGTTGGTAGAGCGCCACCAATAGAAAACCTGAGATATTTCCAAGGAATAGGTAAGCTTAAAAAGCTATCCCGTCTTGGCTCTGCAAGATCAGATGAACAATTGTCTTTCTTCAGTTTCTCTTACGCGTACACTTTTCACTGCGGAGCTCAGAAAGATTTGATATAAACGTGTATTTTGATCTTGAAGCTTCTCTCCCTCGTTGCGCACTGCTGAGGGAGAAAAATAAGGGCTAAACTGGATACCCCAGATTACATAGTAAATCGTCTCTATGTCTAAGGTATATAGAATCTGAAAAAAGTATGCCGAAAACCTGATCATCCAAACACCTGTCGTCATGATGAATGAAGCCCGCCATACCCAAGAATAGTAAAAGAAAAAGGAAATAGTATATTTTATTTCATCTCATGACCAGCAAGAGGAAGTCAAGATCTTATTGCTTGAGATCTTTGGCTTCCTTGCTGTCCATCATCTCAGCTCGGCCCTCCTCTTCGCGAGGCAGAAGCTGGTAGCTGCCAGCGGCCTTCTTGGCCTGCTGGTATCGGTCTCGGGCCCAGCCGTAGAGGGCACTTCCGGCAAGAATGAGAGCCATGCTGCCGGCGCGGTCGGCAGTCAAAACCTCACCGAGCAGAATAACGGCGAGCGAGCTCTGGGCGACACCTCGAGCGGCAGTGACGATCATGTGTGTGGTCGGGCTGGTGACCTCGATTTGCATAAAAGTAGCGATAGTGAGGAGGAAGGCTGAGACACCGGTCAAACAGGCGGAGCTGAGGAACTGGCGGGCGACATCCATGGACTCGACGGTGAAAAGGCTGCTCATAGTGCTCATCTCTCCAGAAAGAGGGAAGAGAGGAATGTAGAAAAGGATGGCCATACAGTTGGACATCCAGACCATCTGCCACATACCCTCCTGGCTCTTACCAAGGAATCGCTTGACGACAACGGACTCGACGGCAGTGGTGAAACTAGATCCGACACCGAGGAGAACACCCTTGCCGGAGGTAAGCATCTGGCTGTAGTCGGCCATCATTCCAGTTCCGAAACCAGCCATGACCATGGCGCAGCCGACGAGAGAGATAGGAGGGTAGTAAGGACGAGGTCGGAGAACCAGCAGAGACAGGAAGAGAGTAAATGGTAGTAGAAGCCCACGGGCGATCTGGTAGACGGAGGCGTTGACCGAGGCGAGGCAGTATGTCTTGGCCAAGATTCCAATGAGACGTGCGACCGTGAGGGGTAGAAGAGCAATCCAAGCCTGAGATTGTATGTTAATTGACTGTCTTTAACCTAAGAGACATTGAGCAGCTGTGTCACTTACATTGAGTGGTCTGTTCAGCTTGACCCATCCAGTAGCAACTCCAATAATTGTGAGTAGTACTACTTGTATCGTTGTCTGAAGAGCAAGCAATGTGACGGGGGCCTCAACACCATTGAGGGCCGACTTGGACAGAATAGTGCTCCAGATAGCACATGATGAATGGAAGAGCACCACCAGGGCGACTCTCATCCGTGAGGGCGGGGGACGGTTCTCGACCTGATGTTGTTCGGCGGCAGCCATTGTGACAAAAAGATATTAAGGTTTATGTCGACTTTATATGTGTAGAACCAACAACAAACCAAAATAGTGTGAATGTAAGGTAAGGCAAGGCAAGTTAAGGCAATGAAACGAAAATGGATATGGATATGAAAGAGTAGGAAGAATACGAGAGAAGAGAGTAAAAGTAGAGTAGAGTAGGTAGTAATAGAAGAAAAATAACAACCAAGTCAGTCAGTCAGGTCAACGTGATGTGGGTAAACGAATGTCTGAAGCGAGTTTCTGAGTGAACAAGCTTCCAAGGATCTTCTCTCTCTCAACTCGGACTAGGAACCAAAAAAACACGAAGATGTATGAAAAAGTCAAGACTCTCTGGAGGGGAGAGGCTGGCAAATACGGGCTCTCCGGAGGTTTTGTTGATTGATTGATCAAGTCTATTTCCGCACTAGGACCCAAATACGCAGGCACAGAGAAGCCCCCCAGGACTAAAAGACTAGGGTGTCGTCAGTGAGAAGTAGTGTGTGTATCTAGTGCCACAGGCGGAATAGGGGGTTTCCGTTTGCCTGCTTGCGTTGCTTAAATGGATCGAACGCGTTATCCCAGTGGAGAGCAGGGTAAATCTGGCGCCACACCTTGGCCTTGGTTTTAAACTTGGACACTGGATATTGCTTTAGCCTCACTAACGAATGAGAGGACTCGAGATCCATCACTATACTCCATCTCGAGTATATTCCTTGACCTTCTGGGTCGAGGGCCTTGTTCCCTGGAAGCTCTACCGAAGTACCGCCATCGACGGGTTTATTGTGCTGGAGCCCCCATGGCCCATGCCATGCCATGCTGCAGGCCAGGGGACGGACGAGGTAGGTTCATTGATGAGATTTGACATTGGCCTTAGCTTGGCCTTAACTTAACCTAACTAACAGGACGCGGGGCGTTGGCGAAGAATAGAAATCGGCGGCTGTGACAAGCCCGAGAGTGGCACTGCATTGCATCGGGCTTCTGCAATGATGGGATGTGGGAGGAATTACATGTACTTGGTGGGAACAGTGCAGGATAGCGCTTATGGCCAGTTGTGGGGGGGGTCCCTCTAGCGCACTTGCCCTGGGAGATATGCAGCTACAGAGGCTCTTGCGAGTGACGTAGAGACTCTGGGAAATGCAGGTGTTGATCAAACCTCCGCCATTGGTTCCCTGTCGCGGCGAATAAGGTAGGATGGCCCCTTACTAAAAGTCAAACAAATAAGCCAATTTTTAAGTCTATGTACTAAGGGTTGCAGTCAATTTGAATGGATGGACAGGCACAGACAGGATGGATGTTTTGTTTTAGAGTATTACCCGCTGTAAGCTTGCTTCGGAAGGATCATCAGTGCCATGCCGACGCCTCAGTCAGCCGCTGATTGTTTGCACAAACCCACTCGAGGCGTGAGTAATGCATTAGACTCCACCGGAATACCTCCCCATACAGCCGACAGCCTCTTCTGCAGATGCAAGAAAACGCCCGAGGATAAGGTACTTTTACTTATTGTATTGTATGTACCGAACCGTAGCCAAGAGTGAACGGGGAGCGAGACAAGAGCCAAGATAGCAATAATCAGGTTTTGCTGCAGCCACGCATAACCCATCACCTTGTCCTCTCCCGTCCATGATCTTCCATTACCTCCTCAGCCGATACCACCTTCATTTCTCTCCTCTTCCCTTCATTACTCCGATGTAGGATATTCCCCACGTGATAATTACACAAACTCGCCTCAGTGGCCGGGGACCGGCTGGAGGAATCCATGGAGCGTTTCAGCTTAGAGAGACGATCCCCAAGGTCTGAGTTCTGTCTCCTCCTTCGTGCTCGTCATTTTCTTGATTAAGAATTTAAGACGGGGCAGATCTCGGTGAGTTGCATTTTAAGGAATCTTAGCCCCGGAAAAAAAAAACAATCGAGGGGAACAGAAAAGTGGACGGCTCTTTGATGAAGATGGACACGTTACTCCGCCCGGATGATGATTATGTGAAACCTGAGTAAGGCATTGAATGCTTGGCGATGCTTGTATCAATCACGTTTGCGAATAATGGGTCCTGAACTGGCCACTCTGTGAACAACGTGAACGTGAGACTTGGGTGAGGTGATGATTGTTTTATTCTTGGTTTCGTTATTGTACAGTTCGCAACGAGACGCGCGTACGCGATTTTCTTTTTCTTCTTCGCTCTGTCTTGATTCTTCTTCATACAAGCAAGGACATAACTGTAAAGAGACGAGTAAAAAAAATCTAAGATGCGGTGACGAAATTAAACACAATATGGTAGCGCCATGCATGGTATCCCCTGTTCCGTTCCCCATTCATTGCCCCGGACAAGATAGGCCTGCTCCATCATGATGAGATGGGTGACATGTTGGTATGTATGTGTATGTTAAAAGTGTCTCCCATCAAAATAGCAGAATATCCCCCAGCCGGCTCGGGGCAACCATTCACATCTCTAAGCAGAAAAACACCATTGGTAATAATAATAAAGAATTCCAATGCTGGGTATGGATAGTAAGGAAAACATTATATCTGGCTGCTAGCCAGTTCATCATGATGAGCCAGCCTCAGCCTGGGGTGTAGGCGTAGGTACAGACTTGGGCTTGGGCGGGTCAACAGCCCTGAGGCCATCCTTGACCTCCTGCTCAAAGTACATTCGCGCCACATCAAACGCAGAGTCGATGCTCTTTGTGATCTTGGTGCAGCCGCAATCGCGCGTCCATGTGTTGTGGAAGTTGAGGTTCTTACCCAACTTGCTATCCATCAGCACGTGTGGTACGCCGATAACTGTCGATAGAATGTGGCCGTGGAGACGGTCGGTGATGACAAAGTGAGCAGAGCCCAAGAGCTCGAATCCCGCCATCGACTTGGCCCACGCTCGCTGGTTCTTACCCTCCTCGCGCTTGCCTTCATCGTCGATGGAAGGGGTCGTGGTGAACTTCCAGTCAACCTTGTTGTATGTTACGTTGCCAATGCTGCCACCTAGGTCGACCTTGCCCTCGCCAAACTCGATGTTAGCAGAGTCACCGTCAGAAATCTCTGCATCCTTTCGGGCCAGGATCAAAATATCGTGGCTAGATATAAAGTTAGCTTTCGTTCAACGGTTACTGGCTGGTAATACTAACGTCTTCTTTGTGTTGTGTCGGAAGTCAGATCGGTTGCCCCACATGAAAGCAATATCAGGAACAAGATCACTCTGAATACCCTCAGTCTGTCCAAAGTTGTCCATGAGCCAGTCGTAGCTGGGCTTGTCACGAGCAGCCAACTGCAAATCGTGGTGCTTGGTGAAAGCCTTTCTAGTCATGTTAATCCTCTCGGGGTTGGTCATGTATATACTCTGGGGGAAAGCTCGGATGGAGACGTTGAGAAAGTTCTCAATCATATTCATGCGCGAAGGTTGGTCCTCCCAGTAGTAATCGTTGAAGTTACCGCCACCAGCCATGATGATACCAGAGTGTGGGCGGTGCTCCTCCAACTTTTTGCGGAACTTTGTAATGTCGCAGTCCTTGTACATGAAGCTGTATCACATTACATTAGTATTGATGTTGTCTAACGTGGTACAGACGAGATCCTTACCGGCAGGCTTCCATGGTCTCGATTCCAAGGATGCTCAGCAGAATCTGCTGTGCGGACCAGATCGCAGCATCACCCTTGTTCTCTGTCTCGAGGTAACCCCAGATGTTGGCGTAGCGAATTCCTTCGAACCTCTTCTGGTAGGCGTGGATGAGACGCTGCTGTAAGTCGTTGACGATGTTCTCGCAGCCCGGTGTAGGAGCTCGAGTCAAATCATAGGAGATGTCTGTGTTGGGATCCTTGTCCAACTCTGTGTCCTCCTCTCCAGCGCCCACGGCACCAGCGGCGTCGGTAGGCTTTGGCGGCTCGTCGATAGTGACATTGTCGCCTTTCGAAGGCCAATGCCAGTCTGCGCTTGGTAAATGATCCTTAAAGCTCTCGGGCGCCTGGTAAGACACCAATATAGCAAAGACGAAGAGCACAGCAATCACGGCTAGCGCGATGCGTGTGAAGCGGTTCATCGCAGGTAACATGATGAACTCATGGGAAGTAGATGTTTTAGGTTAGAGTTATGGTTGTGATTGTGGGAAAGGAGTGGAACACCCGGATATTTCTATCACGGGCTGGGGCTTAAAGAAGCAAGCAAAAGCGACGAAAAGACAAGATGGAAGATGCAATGGAAGGGAAAGAGAAAAAAGAAAGTATATTGAAACGTCTTTTGAACTTGGGAATAAAAAGATGCGACCCCCCCATCCCCATACCACACCATCCTAGTCCTTCTACCAAGTCGGTACCTACCTCTCGGCTCTAAAACTTAGTGTCTCCCGTCCCTAATCCACATTCACCCACCTCCATCTCCTGGGCTTGGCTGGGCTGGTTCCTCCACTCGGGCGATTCGATGATGGATGCGTTCAAAGTGCGCCACGACCACGCGCCTGCACCGCACCCATGACCCATCCATAGATCGTCTCGGCAGGGATACAAAGTCTCTAATGTTGATGATAATCGCTGTAGCCCCCTATTTCCGTGGTATGTGTATATATCCAAGCAGACTCTGTCTGCAGCCAGTTCGGAGTGCCAGGGACCCTCGGCCGGGATGTGGATTCCTGACGTCGACAGCCGGCCTCATCAGCGGCTTCGTATCCCAGCAAGATTCACTCAGTGGGGTTACTCACTTATGCGATATATGAAGATACACAGAAGATGTAAGTATTGACTCTTACGCGGCGCAAGGGAAAAAGAGTGGAAAAGGTCTTACCGGGATCCTTATCGCCTTAGTTGAATGTAGCCAAGTTGGCCAAGAACGGATGCAAGCCCCCTTTTTCCTCACTTCCCACTGACAATTGTACCGTGCAGCAGAAGTTACAGTGATACACCCTTTTTTTCTTTATTCCCATCCCTCCCTATCCCTATCCCTATCTACCTATCCACTTGACTTGGCATCTCCACGGTAGCCTTTGGTTGATTGACTGGATCGATTTTTATCTGGAGCCCTTCGTTTTTCCTCGTCTTGTCCTATCCCGTCCCGCATATCGTATCGTATCGTGTCGTGTCGCTTCGTGTTCTTTTCGAGATTCGTCATTCTCTGCTACGCATTGAATCACTGTTGAACGACATTTCGGCCGTTCGTCCACTCTTTTTTTAGAAGCCGTTTTAATCGCTTGCGACCCGACTGACCGACTCGACGCCGCCAACCATGGCTGACCAGAACAAGAAGAACGATGACTTCGTGGCCAAGATGCCCGAGTCTGCCAACGAGAACAACATTGGCGATGGTGACAAGGAGAATGACTCCCTTGTTGGCCGCGGTCCTGGCACTGATGCCCTCCCTGCGCAGCCTTCAGGCTTCATGAACAAGATCGAGAACAGCGGGCCATTCTCTATTCTTGCTTACTGTCTGTCTTCTATTTCCATGACCGTCGTCAACAAGTATGTTGTGTCTGGTACATCATGGAACCTTACTTTCTTCTACCTCGCTGTTCAGGTACGTTTGTCGCTGTTCCCCGAGTTCAAGGGATGTCAATTAACTCGGTGTCTCTCTAGTCCATTGTCTGCATTGTTGCCATCACAGCATGCAAGCAATTCGGCATGATCAAGTCCCTCGCCCCCCTTGAGATGGACCGCATCAAGAAGTGTATGTTATACTTGCTTTTCACGAACGAGGGGTAATGGCTAATTCGATCTGAACAGGGTACCCAATTTCGCTCGTCCTCGTTGGTATGATCTACACAAGCACCAAGGCTCTGCAGTACCTCTCCGTGCCTGTCTACACCATTTTCAAGAACTTGACCATCATTGCCATTGCTTATGGTGAGGTCCTCTGGTTTGGTGGCTCCGTCACACCCATCGCCCTCTCTTCTTTCGGTCTCATGGTTCTGAGCTCCGTGGTTGCTGCCTGGGCTGATATCAAGAGCGCTATCTCTGGTGACTACAGCGCTACTACTGGTGATGCTGATGCTCTGGCGACTCTGAATGCCGGTTACTTCTGGATGGCCATGAACGTCTTCTGCTCTGCTTCTTATGTTTTGGGCATGCGCAAGGTTATCCACAAGATGAACTTCAAGGATTGGGACAGTACGTTTATCCCTCGGGCGCATCCTCAGGGTTGCGCTCAAAAACACTGCATGAAACAACTGCTAACAAGTCGATAGCCATGTACTACAACAACCTTCTCACCATTCCCGTCCTTGTCTTCTTCTCTCTTGTCACTGAGGACTGGTCCAGCGCCAACTTCGCCAAGAACTTCCCCGAGGACTCGCGCAACCGTATCTTCATTGGTATCATCTACTCTGGTCTGGCTGCTATCTTCATTTCTTACTGCTCCGCCTGGTGCATCCGAGTCACCTCTTCCACCACCTACTCCATGGTCGGTGCTCTCAACAAGCTGCCCATCGCCGTCTCTGGTCTCATCTTCTTCGCTGCTCCCGTTACCGTTGGAAGTGTTTCGGCCATCTTCATCGGTTTCGTCTCTGGTATCGTGTATGCTTGGGCCAAGGTCAAGGAGAACGAGGCGAAGAAGAATGCTCTTCCTACAGCTGAGAGCCGAGAGCCATCAAAGTAAATTTGACATGGCACGGCGATGGCTTGTTAGGGACATTGTCACCATTCCGCAAGGCTCGTGAGCTAATTAGCCATTTTGGCCGACATTTCCATTTAGTCTGGTTAGACCTGAACGATAATAATGTACCGTTCCACGGTATTTGAACGACACACGTAATGTAGACATTTTTTTGTATAACGTCGGGGGCATGAGCTCGCTATCTCGATGGGGTTTTAGGGTGTCATTTAAAAGCGTTTATAGACCTGCTTCAATATACTGTCTTTTTGCTACTGCAAACATGATGTCAACAAACAATGGCGCAAGGCTACCTAGTAGTCGAGACGAACCAACAGACAACGCTCGAGCCTTCATGACGTCTAGCATAGAGGGAACACACGGCTCAGCCCTGCCCGTTGACATGGGAGACTGGTTAACGTTTAACGGCGTGGCCTTGGCACAGATCTCGCATGCCATGGCATGTTGCACAGCAATACACTACAGCAACGTATGTACACAAGAGGCTGCATAAGTCCAACGTTACATCAGTGCATCTTGTGAGTCTTTACTAACGACGCCATGTCCTGTACAGAGTTAAGAGAGTCTATAGACCAAGACGAATGCAGTAAAAGACCGAAAGTACATGTCTTCAAGAAATATCATATTTCATCTCAACTTAAACTCATGCATTAATCTCATCTCACCCCCTATCTCCTGCAGAACAGGGTTAAGCCATCCTGTCAGATTAACCCAATTTTCGCTCTCAACCCCGTTTTAAGCATATTGAGTGACATTCCACCCCCTTTTCCATAGAAACATTTTGTGGCGTAAGGCATTGTCATTCTTTCGATGGTGAAAGGCAAAAAAAAAAGAACCCGTTCTGGAACGGCGGACAAGTTTCTAGGCGCGAGGGACGATCGCTACCGCTGGGCTGGGACGCGTTGGTTCAAGTCGAAGCCTTTAGCGGGAGGACCCTAGAATCAATAGTCTAGCCCTACGAAAAGATGCAATTGTGTTCGAGATATGGAGTACAATGGGGATTGCATGGTATATTGTGGTTTTAGCGATATGGTGTGGTTCGGCCCCAGGGTAGACCGAGGAAGAGATGTAATCTTACTTTAGTTTACAGATTAGCCTTTTGCTAGTTGTTCAGCTCCGTAATCCTACGGTAGTTTGTATGGAGAACAGTTAAATGTTGATTGGGACTTTAGTTGGATCCTTGACCTGGTTTGAAGAGTAAGAAATGTTTCATGAAGAGTGCCGATGAGAATTTAGAGTAGGAATATAAGATTAAAAATTAGCTTTTCTTACGTGCAATGGAGCCTCAGCTTACACATGCAAGGATGAAGAAACATCAAAGGATTTCACCGATTCTTAACACCAAAAAGAGCAAAGCCCAAGAAAAACATGTCATTCATCTATCAAATCCAACAAATGAGATCTCATTATACGCCGTGCCATGCCGTTCAATCAATAACAGATCCACCGTGAACCTGTCTGTAACTTTTCCGTCCCAGTCATTGCACCCCACAGATAGACACATTATACGCTGATGGTCCTGAAGACGCTGAACTCCTCTCCTGTGGCGACCAAGCTACCCGTGATCTGAGGGTGCCAGTGCACCTCCTTCACATCCTTGAGGTAGTGCACGAACAGAAGCTGGGGCGGCACGTCCTTGACACCTGCTGTGTCCTTGCTCTCCTCGTCATCAAGCTCGACAGCAAGATCCCAGAGTGTGACGGTGTTATCGCCGGCGGCCACGGCGACGATGGAGTCATCGGTGGGATGCCACTCAATGCTTGTGATCTGCTCCTTGTTGAAGTTGAAACTGGCGATGGGCTGGGGCTTATCGGAGCTGGCCTTCCATTGTCGGAGATCCCAAACACCCCATGCACCGTTGTCGTCTCCAGAGGCGAGCAGATGAGTTGTCTGGCGCGACCAAGACATGACATTGACATCGACATTTGAGACCTGCATGGTGATTGCGGGCTTACGGGACTTGGATCGCACATCCCAGATGCGAATGGTGCCGTCACTTGAAGCAGAGGCAAATACAGATTGCTCGGAGGGTGACCACTGGAGCTCCTCGACGCTGCTGGTGTGGCCCTGGAAAGGTCGGTTATCCGTGACCCAGCCGCCTCCATCAGTGCGTGTTGTCACGTAAATAAGACCGTCGTTGTCACCAGTGAGGAGCTTACCACCGGGAACTGTGGGAGACCAGTCAACGGCGTAACCTTCGGTCTTGTGGGCGCGGACAGTAGAGATAGGCTTGTTCTGCTGAGCGGAGATGGTAGTTCCGGGGTTGTCGAAAGAGGCGAGGTGGGGGGTAATATCGTGGATAAAGACGTTGCTTGACTCGGTCATCGTAGCAGTGAGGGTAGTTCCAGGTCGTCCAGCCTCTTGGCTAGGAATCTGGTGGGCGCGGATACGGTTGGTCGTAGAGTTGAGAGGGATAGACTTGCTCTCCAGAATAGGGTCAGAGTCCTCGTCATCATCGTCCTCCGAGTCAGAACCCTCATCACCACGGTCCATCTTGCTGAGACCGCTGAACTTCATGACCATGATCTGGTTGTCAGAGGCCTTTCCAGTCTCGGCTTGTGTTCCAGAGACAGTATACATGGTAGCAGGGTAGGCCTTGCGGTTGTCGCCAAGGTCATCGCGGATGATATCGAAAGAAAGGCATGGCCAGGGTGTGCTGAGGTTGTGCAGCATCTCGTAGGTTGTCAGATCGGGGGCGAGGGTCTGGCCGGGTTCGAGTTTGCTTCGTCCGACGATAAAGGTTCCTTGGTCGACTTCCATGGCATCTGTTCACAGCATTAGACAGAATTTTGAGCCGTTCAGGTATGATGACTTACCCTTCTCTTCAGCCTCGCGCTCAGCATCAGGTCGTCCATCAACACCAGCCTCAAGAATCTCATCCTCGCTCTCGAACTCGTCCTCGAACTCATCTTCAAACTCTCCCATCTCCTTGGTGTTGTCGTCAATGTCCATTTTCTCAGGGCGTTCGCCGCCCTTGAGGGCATCGCCGTGATCGGCCTCAGCAGTTCTCTTTGCCATGATTGGAAAATGCGGTGTTCTTTGGTTCGATCTACGAATTGAAACCACAAAAAGAATGAATTTTTAGTTATCGCTGTCTTTTTGGTGCCCCTCCAAACCGACTGCAGGAAAAAAATGAATTGGAGACTACCGAACCCCGCCATGACGCGGGGCTTTCCGAGAATTTACCGGCGCAAAGCCTTTTGCAGGATGAAAGACATCATTGTATTAGGAAGAATTAAGGTATGAGTGCAAGAGAAGTAAAGTCGTATTGGACCTCTCAAGTTATCTTGTGTATTTCTATAGATCATACGACTAGAGGAGGCAGTAAAGAAATAAACTCTACCAGAGTGTACCTCTCTTTCATGTGAAGTTCTTTATCATAACTGCATGGCATGAGCATGATGAAATCGCGGTGTTTGCCCAAGTCAAAAGGCAGAGTGAGACTTGAATTGTATGACTTGTAGACAATTTGACCGAGGCATGAGTTTGGAAGACAATCTGACCTCAATAAAGTCTGAGATAAGATACCCGGAATTGCTGATAAATTAAGCCTCGCTTCGCCCCATACAGATCCGTCGTATTCGCGGATCGTAGTTTGATTGATTCCAAATGGCTTCCAATTCCGTTACGCATGAAATACGTTCCAGCCTGTTTTGTCAGCAGTTAATTCCATTCATTCAGCGGCACTCGGCCCAAAGAACCCCACGTCAGCCTCTCCAAAATTTCACGATTGTGTCATAGTGCCTGTCATGTTCACCACCACCGACTCCCGGGTTCCTGAATAATTGAATAGGTAGGTCGAGTAATCAATCAATCGTGAAACTGGAGCTTCTAGAAGCCTGAATACCCAAGTATATAACCGTGTCCACTCCGCTACAGTAGATCCATCTTGACCCTTTCAATTCTACCCCTCCATATCATATTTCCCTTAGTACTTATATAAACACAACCCCCCCACCAAAACCCCTCAACCCTTCGTCAACAGACCCAGACACACCTACAAACCAACAACACCTATACCACAACAACAAACCACTCTTCAAAATGGCTGCTGCTCCCTCCGCTGTTGTCGAGATCAAGTCCAAGGCTCAGTTCGACGAGCTCGTCAAGACCACTCCCTACGTCGCTCTCCAAGCCCACGCCTCATGGTGCGGTCCCTGCAAGGCCATCTCCCCCATCTTCAACAAGCAGGCCGCCGAGCACAAGTCCGACAAGTACGCCTTCGCCAAGTTCGACACCGACGACGTCCCCGATCTAGCCTTTGAGCTCGGCATCCGCTCCATCCCCGCCTTCTTCTTCTTCGAGAACGGCGACAAGGACAGCGATCTGCTCGGCGCTGTCCCCCCCAAGCTGACTGCCGCTGTCAAGACTTACGCCGACAAGGCTACCGGTGGTACTGCCGAGAAGCCCGCCGAGGAGAACACCCTCAAGACCGATGAGAACTTCTAGGCGGAAAGACTCGTGCGAAAAAAATATATAAACATTACAGAGCAAATGGCGTAAAGAACGCATATTCGCAAGGATACCCCCCTATAAACAAGGCGCACATCACGGGCACCATTCACCAAGGCGAAGACCATCATGAGCTAGGATTGCGACATATGGCTATGCGAAAGCGCAAGGCTTTGAGGAGGATGGGTTGCATTGCTTAGCTAGAAATAAACCCGATCACTTCAAACGCAATTCTTGTCTCTTTGTGAAATATTTGTAATTCTTTTTTTTATTGTTTCTGGAGCGAAACTCCAGATTGTATTGTGTATATGTACTGTAATATCAAGTAAATGTTCGCTGTGGCTCATTGTTGGCCGTGTAATCCGAGACTTCATATCTCGCTATGCTAAGGATTCCAGAACTCATGCTATCGTCAAACTCCTCTTGCTCCTCTGGAATCTTCTCTTAAGCCCCCTTTTCCAAACCTCCTCCTGCAAGATTCCCATCCTCTTTGACACAAGAAAAAGTCAAGTAAGTTATTGTACAGGGTTCGAAGTGTAAACACCCTCATCAGACGCCTTTCCAAGTGGTATACAAACAAGCCCCTATAAACAGAACAAACGCCAACTCCAACAAATGCTGCTGAGATATATCATTCCCATGTCGTATCTCAGTAAGATTGAACAACTGAATCCGCCGACTCATCGCTAATGCGGCCGACGCCAGAATCCACTCGTTTTTTATTTGGTGTAATTTCCTCATGTGTTTCGATATGATCCTCGAAACCATTCTTCTGATCACCTTGAACTGAAAGCCTTGATGTCAACCTCGGTCCAGCTGACCTGCGCCGGTTTGCAACATCTTGGCGGGGTGGCTTTAGCTCGTCAACACCCAAACTGATTCTTGGCGAGGACCGCTCTCTAACGCTGAGAAACTGGCTTCCAGATCGACTATGGCCGGGGTTGGGCGACTCGTTGGGGCTTGCAGGTGTGTTCAACGCCGACGAGTAGCGGAGGCTTTGACGTGAACTTCTCCATCTGCTCAAATTCCAGAAACTGCCCTCCTTGTCGTTAACACCTTCAGAATCAGAGGCACTGATAAGACTGAAACTTGGGGTTGGTGGGCTTGTGATGCCGTTTCTCTCCCGGTCTTGTGAAGCTCTGACTGTGGTGCGGTTAGATAGACCACTGCCGGTAGGGCTTGTAGGAGTTGGGCGGCTGATCGGACTCGTCGGCAAGGGCTTTCTTCGAGATTCTGGTGCCAGGTTGGCCGCAGAGTTGATCGGTGACTGTCCCGGTTTGGTTGGAGACATAGATCGCTCGCTTCGAGCTGGCGTATTGTTCATGCTGGGTCTTCCTCCGTCGACATCCTGACGCCAGCTGTTGATCCTGTCAGAAGCATGCTGAAGTTGGATCGGATTGGGACCAGGAATGTTAAGTGATCCACGTCTCGATTGAACACGACTGCTCGCACTCGTTCTCGTCATGACACTGCCACTCCTACCGACACCAGAGAGGCGGTTGCCCAATCGAGAACCTGACTCCCAGAGTCCTTGCTGGCGCTTCTTATGGGCACAGTCCTGTCTGAAAACCTTGATCTTTCCAGTTCTATCAGTGGTGATGATGATATTTCCATCAAGATGCCTTGAGCGCTCGATGTATGCTGGTGTTTCTTCCGGCTTCTTGTTGCTGTGAAGTGAGTCGCCATGGTCTTCGTCTGACAGGGCCGAATGGCTTGGCGTGCTTTCTTCGAGGCTTCGCAGCATCACAGGTGGCGGGTTGCACAAGTCATAGATAGGATCCCCAGAAGCACTCAACAGCTGCCGACTCTTCGATGGGGCCATCAAAGCAGTAGTGACGACCTCGGGGTGAGCATCGAAGGTTTCGTATGGCTGCTTGTCCTTGATCTCGTCTTGAGCACCCATCTTCCAGATGTAAGCCTTTCGATCCTCACTGCCGCAGATAATATAGCTGCCATCATCGCTGAAGCGTGCATTGATTTGGCTAGACTGGTTTTCCAGTCCCTTGTACTTAACCTGGATCACTTTGTCGTTTAGGTTATATATTCGAACTCGAGAGTCGTTAGAAGTAACAAGGACCTTGACCGTCCCAGCTTCGGGTCCTGACGGTATTGTCATGGTTCGAATGCCAGTAACCTTGCTGCCTTTGGCGTTTTTACCCCTTGATGAGCGGACGTGGATTTGGTACTTGAGCTTCAAGCCCTCGGTAGCGTAGAAAGTACATAGACCACTCAGAACACCACATATAGCAATAGTTCCGTCAGGGGTAAATGCTACTGCGGTAATGAATTCACCCACAGGTGCTTGGAAAGCGACGCTCTTGTCCGGAATACTCCATAATCGTAGTTGTGCATCCAGTGATCCTGCGAGAAAGAATCGATCGTCTGTAGGGTGGAAGGCGATCGACGTGACGAGATCCTTGTGCACAAAAGTACACAAGCAATCACTCCTGCTCATATGCCATAACTTTACAGTCTTGTCCATCGAAGAGGATAGCAAAAAGTTGTTCTTGCTCCAGCTCAAGGCAAGCACCTCGCCAGTGTGTTCCTTAAACTCTCGCACAGGCTTTGTGCGAAAGACAGGAGCACTAAGCTTCTCGCCATGAGTACCATTTTGTGCCTCCTCTTCCTCGTGTGCTTTACGTTCCTCCGGCGTAGATATCACAGCAAACACTCGTACGATCTGATCCTTTCCTGCGACGGCCAAGTATCGTCCATCCAAGCTGAATTCGGCTGCCCAGATAGCATCACCACCCCTAAGGATCTTGCTTCCAACTGCCGTTGCTACCGCTCGGCCGTGCGTCTGCTTGTGTTCTGAGGCGGTAAGTTCTTGTGCGAGGAATAGATGGTTATAGTCTCTATCCTTCTTGTTATGCGCCTTGACTCGGATGTATCGTGGAGGTTCTTTATGAAGAGGTATGTATCCTCCACCTGCACCGATGACGGATGTGAGAGCTCGTGCGTAGGTGCCATCGGTCCGCAGTTCACCCAGTTCGGAGTCGGATTCCTGCATGTCATCATCTTTCCTCCAACTTCCACGCATTCCCAGTCGACTCAGGAAAGAGACTCCTTTCCTTCGATCCTTGCTAGAATCCTGGGTAGTATTTGGCGACTTGCTGAGTTCGGAACTTTGTCTTTGTAGGTTGTCTGCAGCAGGGCTATCAGAACGGCCCTGGTTAAGGATTCGTTGTGCGATGGTAGGCTCCGCGGTGTTACTGTTGGTACGCAAGTAGATTTGCTAGACATCACATGTTAGTTGCGGTCCAAGTATACCTCGTTGCCCTTGAGTCAACTAGTCGCAAATACTTACCGTACTCAAAGGGTCAAGCCCAGCGTTTGGGGGAGGACTGGGAGGACTCGACTTGAAGGGAGGTTTCCAGTCCTTTGTTTCTTTTGCATTCTGAGAGCCTGACACAGATGGTTGTGTAGTCGAGAGCCTGCTCGATGGGAGGTCCAGGGAAGCACCGGCACCTATTGACAAACTGTCAGCTTACATAGTATTATAGTGAGCATTGTGTATAGCTAGTATAATAGTGGCCAGTGTAAAGGGCCTTGGGCGCATAGGAAGCTCCAGTCGCAACCAAGTCCCTGCATAAGCGGACATGCGCCCAGGCGTTCACTTAGTAGGTAGGGCATTGTGACTTGGCCATAAGACCGAGTGGAGGGGGCAAGAGTAAAGAAGCATATACAGTATGTACATACCTTGAGAATCAGAACGAGCAGCGAGGCTCTGGCGGCGTTGAGGCTCAGACTCGGGAAGGCTGGAAAGGGCAGAATCGCGACGTCTATGCAAACCACGATCGCCCCGGACAGCAGGCGAAGACTTAGAGGCGGACATCTTCCATACTTGATGGGCAACCAGTCCCTAAAGAATTTTGAACGAGATAGACCGGCTTGCGCGGGCGGTCGGCCTCGCGCAACTTGTGGGAGTCCAGTCCCCCGACCCGATCAAAACGAGAGAGTGTGGCCTTGGCTGACGGACTCGGAGACTCGTGGGGGGGTGAGCACTGAGAAGTGGGCGGGCGTGGCGGAGACCGGGGGTAACGAGTTTCTGAAGTCCAATCCGAAGGGTCCGAGAGCGAGCGAGCGAGAGAGAACGAGACGTGAGGCTGGGAGGCTTGGCTCAAGGCAGATCCTTTCGTACGGGCTGAGGGCTCAATGTACTGTAGCTGACAGTGAAATGAATGCCGACTGGCTGGTGTTTAGTCAATAGGCCGTCGGTGAATGTTGTCTCCTTATTTCATATTCCGCTCCGCCTGTACTAATATGCAAGTGATGTTGGTTAGTCTCCAGCTGAGTGAGGGTCTAATTCCAGGCGTGTCAGACGGGTATTGGTAGTGGTGAATAATGGATGATGACAGGAGGGATGCTGTTCAAGGGAGGGAGGGATAGAAAGAAAGGAGGTAAGGCTGTTCAGATGCAAGCAACAAAGCAAGAATGTATATATTGTATTTTGTAATACAGAGCGAGCTCAACAGAATCAGAATCAGGTGCTCAGAGTGTAGCAGGGCAACCAGCGATTTTTGCGATGGTTATAATATGAGACGGCAGCCATGACATGAAGGACTTAAGCGAAAACGACCCCTCGGGCGAATGCGACGACCAGGCAGGCGCTGTAGTGCGCTGGGGACAGCGCTGCACAGCAACCAGACAGCGGCGACTAGGTGCTTCCAGCTACTTACAGTACAGTGTAGTGGGGTCGGAAGCCAAATGGTGTTAGTGTGTAAGAGAAGCTCGATGGGCTTCTTTTTATTTGGGCGCGTGATATAATGAGGAAAGAAAAAGGAGTAAAAGGGGTGATGAAATGTGCTGGTAAGAAGCTACGAATGAGATGTTGGTAAAAGGGAGAGCTGATGCATGCCCACGCGCGCAGAGCTGGGACTTTGGATGGCGAAAAGGTTCACAACCTATTGTATGAGCAGCTGATGTGTAGCTGCAGCTCGTTACTGTGCTGAATGTACACTCAGGTCAGAACCCCGGCGCTGTGAGAAACAGGTAAGCACCGAATCTGGTATGGGCGGGCTGTGCTGTGGCTCTTCATTCATTGAAATTACAGGAAACAAGGGGAAAGAGATGCAACTTGTAGGATTGTATCACACCTTTACCGGATATCGGCTGGATCTTCTGGGGTTAGAATGGATGAGATGGAGTCTAAATGAGGTAAGACAAGACTTGGGTGCGATGATCTTGGTTGAGAGTGCGTCAATCAGGCTTCGTTTCATAGGGCAGAGCCAATTTGGCAGTTTGATGGCTCACTATGGCAACTGTTAATTGGTCTCATTGTTAGTGACGGTTATTAGTGAACATCCCACGCAGGCTATGGGCAATGTTGGCAATGGCATCGCCTTGTTCATGGCTGTTCTCTTTCTACGTGACGAACTAACTAGTTGGTATTTGATCGTATAAGGCTGGATGATCGACCATCATCTCAACGGGCTGTTCTCCAGATTGTCTGTGCCACAGCCACCTCAAATGCGAACCCAAGGCGGCTCAGTACCTACTCACCGCATGTACTCCGTACAGCAGGTACATGAGAATGAGAGAATAAGACGATGGAATCTTGACCGCAAAAGCGAAAATACGGTAATTGACCCCATCATGTCATGTTCCAGAAGTGCATCATATGAAGCAGATACGAGTAAACGAGTATACGAGCATGTTGATATATATCAACCATAATTAGAAGTCTCGTGCTCTGTATTCAATACTCGTTTTAGTTGCTTCCGCGTATTCGGGACGCGTTGCTTCTGGTGCCAAGCCTCCAGGAACTGCACTAACACAACCACATTCGAACATCTGCACATATAACGTCGGGTCTGGCCCATGAGCGAGGGTTTAAGAAATGATGAGAGAGTTACATCGAATGCATGCCAAGTGAGACAAGTACTGTACCTATGCGAGAACCAGCAGCTAAACGACGCAGACTCACTCTTGCATTTCACATGCGGGGCTTACGTTGTTGACTTTCCGAGACTGATCGGGATTAGTAGCTTCTCAACCAGCTTCTTAACCAGGCATGGTTTTTTGGAGAGGAAACTCGGTGCCTTGCGCTATCGAGATGTACGACGTCAGATCAGCAGGTATTTAGCATCAAATGTCTGTGTTGTTCTGTCAGATAGCGTTTTTGATCTGCCGTATCAAGATGACGCGTTGTTCAGGCAAAGAACTAACTTTGACGTTTTCAGAGTTAAATGCTGACAAGATTTGGAAGATGCTACCTAATAATTAGAGCTTACGAACTGTATTATCGGCAACGGTTTGCATTGAATGGATGCCTTTATTCCCTCAGCCACATGAGTGCTTGCTTAAACGACAACTGTCTGTGTGTCGGGATGTCACACGATCCAATGTGCAGCACTTTGCATATCGCCAAGAATTCAATGCAGTCAGTTCCGTGGATCACCTCGTGCCGTTCTTCCAGAGAGTTTTTTCGATGTCTCGCTCGCCAAGATCGCCAAGGCCTGTCATGGGTCTCTATGGCGTTCGGCGTACAGCGAACAAATCGATCCATTTTCCGTTCCATCTGTAAAATCCCCTCACTCAATCTCCGCCAGACGGAAAGGGGGAAAAAAAGCGCAAAAAGAAAAGTTAGTTTAACACTTCTGTCACTGTGATAGCTTCAAACGATCGGGGTCGTGTTGAACTCCGTTCATCTCATCCTCCGCAATCCGCGGAGTCTTTTAAGACTCCGCATCCATGCACCAGAAACAAATCTTGTGTTCGAGAACTTTGAGCTTGTGGGGTCACGTCACTCAAATCGTCGTCGAATTATCCACTTGTGGGCATCTAAACTCCAATCCCGTTGCTTCTAACTTTCAAAACTTGGCCTGATACTTTCAAAGAGTGGTCACTTGCAGGTCCACGGACAACATCAAAACCCCGTCGGGCCCGGCTTCTCTCCACCACCGACTCCGACGTCAACGTCGACATCCTCAACTCATCCTTGTCTGTCTGTACCTGACAGCGGCGCCGAGAGATCTATTCTGGGCCGTCCAACTACCGTATCGCCGAACTACCGTGGTCCATCTATCCACTTGGCACTTCACATTCACGATTCATGCTCGATTTTGATAGCCACTCCCTCCAGAAGAGTTAGCCTACACTGTCCAGCAGCCGTTGAGCCTCAAAATCTGCCCGTCTTGGCTTTTTCGTCTTGGTCTCTTGGTCAGCCAGCCTAGCCTAGCCCAGCCTTACTGGTCTTAGCCGCATTGCACCACCCACCTTCGGCCACCAATCTATTGGGTATCACTATCAATATCATCATCCAACATCCGTTGGTCATCGGCGAGTTCTCTGGTGAGACAACCAGTTGGCAGTCGCCCAGTAATTATCTGGGTCTTTGTCAGACACGGGCCAACTCTTGTTTCTGTCGTTGTCACAAACCCACCGAGGTCCGAGGCTTTGAAAATCCAGCCTCCAGCTTGACTTGTTCACGCTTCACACTTCAGCTTTCATCAGCCACAGCTCGCACACCTAGCCAAAGATGAAGTTACTAGCACGCAACAAGGCCCTCAATTCCTACACGGAAGAGGCCGTTTCTCTCCTGCCCGAGGATCCCGAAGATATGGTCAGTGGCCCCTGTTCCTGTCGCTTGGTTTTGGTCCCTTCTAAGTTTATACCCCTGGTCTGCCATATCATTTTCCCTTCATCGACCCTTTTAGGCCCTGCCTCTATTCCTATTGTTACCCCTCCCCCTCCATCGTTGTCACACCCTCCGCGGTCTCTGGCCTCGCTCGACATGTTGCTGTCCAGCATTCACCTTATACCACATGCCTCGCACTTCAAGCCACTATCTGTTCCGAATCCCACCGATGTCACCGCTTGTTCTTATGAGACAGCACGCTAACAATGCTAATAGTGGCATGCATACAACCTGATCCTATCTGGAGACATCGTCTATGCTCACGCTGTCCGTAAAGTAACTGTTTTTTCAGACACTGGGAGCTCGAAATCTGAGCGTGTTCACACAAATTTGACTATCAAGGTCAAATCTACTGCCTTTGATCCTCAGATCTCATCACTCCGCGTCTCTGGATCCGTTGTGATAGAGAACCAACATGCTCCCTTAGGCTCTCATCATACTCTCGATCTCGAGGTGAACCGCCCGTTTAGTATCGTCAAGCTAGATGGATGGGACTCTGTCGCAAAAGCCACTCTTCAAGAGGCATTATCAGATGACAAGGATGGTGCGGTAGCAGCCGTTGTCATGCAAGAAGGGCTTGCCAACATCTGTCTCATTACACCGTTCCGGACTGTTCTCAAAGTCCGTGTTGAGAGCGTGATCCCCAAGAAACGCGATCTTGCATCAGACCAAGATGCAGGTATGCGCCGCTTCTTTGAGAAGACATTGTCGACTCTTTTACGAACTATGGACTTCACACAGTCGCGGCCGCTGTTACTGGCCAGCCCAGGCTTTGTGGCTGGGGACTTCAAGCAGTATATCGCCAACCAAGGACGGGATAAAGCAGACAAGGTACTTACAGCCGTGGCGAAGCAGGCTACGGTGGTTCACTCCAATTCTGGTCACGTCCACAGTCTCAACGAGATCCTTAAGAGCCCTGAAGTCTTGGCCAAGATGAAGGATATGAAGTTTGCCCGCGAAACGCAGTATGTTGATCAATTCTTCGAGATGCTAAAGCTGGACGATGGGCGTGCATGGTATGGTACTTCAGCTGTCGAGAAGGCTGTCAAAGAGGGAGCTGTGGGACCAGGTGGTGGTGTTCTCCTGGTCAACAATTCTCTGTTCCGAAGCGAAGACCTTGCTCTTCGCAAAAAGTACGTCGCTCTAGTTGACAAGGTACGGAGTGATGGTGGTGAGGCAAGGATTCTTAGCAGTGATCATGAGAGTGGTCAGCGATTGACTATGTTGGGTGATATCGCTGCCATACTCAACTACCCAATGCTGGACCTTGATGAAGACGATGCTGATGAAAATAATGAGGCAACTGGAGAGCCTAATATGGAAAATAGTGTCATCTAGTCGAACAAGTAGATAAAAGAAATGAGATACGAATTCATGAGGCTCTGCTCCCCTAGGTAGGTGCTGTGGTGTTACCCTATACAGTTACGTGAAATGTACACTGAGGAAGTCATTCAGTTTGCCATAACTGTACATCCCTAATTTTCGCCTTATAACGTGGATAGCTAACCTTTAACATGTTTTAGGTCATTGTGTATCTCCTGAGGAACTCTCAGATCTTGAGGTCGTCGGTTTTCTCGGCGATAAGTAAACGAGATCGACAACAAGGGCACGTAATTATCCCCGCATTTTTACCCAGCTGTGAATATCGAATCAACGCCACGATGATCATCACGACAAGTTCCTCGCGCTTATCTGATCTATAAACGCGAGAGTACGAAATCATGTCGTAACTCCGAGCTCCGAATATATGTATACACGTCCAAGCAATTTCGTCGTTGACAAAGTGTTGATCTTGTTGAACCTGAAACTATTTAGATGATTCATCGTCCTTGTCTCTACCCCTCATCCACAAGCATCAACTCAACATCATACAGAAAGTGTTCATGAATTTCAGAATGGCCTCTAAACTCACTCTCGACTCTACCAGGAAGCTCAATTCAGGCTACCAGATCCCTCTTCTTGGCTATGGAGTAAGTGATCCTTCAATCCTTTGTTTCACATCCTGCTAATGTAACTGCCTAGGTCTACAAGGTGTAAGTCCACGTCATGTTCCGGAGGCATTATGTCTTCTAACCACGTCATTCAGTCCCGCTGAACAAGCCCCCGACCTCTGCAAGAAGGCTATCGAGATAGGCTACCGCCATGTGAGTTTAACCAAAGACTTTGACGTTCAATGCACAACTAACAGACTCAGATCGACTCTGCTTCAGGGTACTACAACCAGGGCCCTAGCGCAGCTGGACTCCTAGCGTCTGGCGTGCCTCGCTCAGAGCTCTTCTTCACTACCAAGATCCTCACCAGGCAGTTTCCCTTGAACTATGAGAATGCACACAAGCAGGTAGACATTGCTCTCGATGAGACGAAGCTCGACTATCTTGACCTTGTTCTCATTCACGCCCCGTATGGTGGACCTGATGCCCGAAAGGGTGCTTGGAGAGCTCTTGCTGAGTGCGTCGAAGCTGGCAAGGTGCGGTCACTCGGCGTTTCCAACTACGGTGTTCACCATCTAGATGAGCTAGAGGCATACATTAAAGAACTCGATGCCGAACTTGGACCGGGCAAGGGAGGCGTCATCTCGGTCGGGCAGTGGGAGGTGCACCCGTGGCTTACACGACCTGACATCGTTAAGTGGTGCCAGGACCGAAACATTGCAGTTGAGGCTTACTGCCCCATTGTGCGGGGTGAGCGATTCGATGACCCCAAGGTCAAGGCCCTTGCGGACAAGTATGGCAAGAGTCCAGCACAGGTTCTTCTTCGGTGGAGCTTGCAGAGGGGTTATGTTCCTCTGGTAAAGAGCGTAACTCCCTCAAGGATCCTAGAGAATGCTCAATTGTTTGACTTTGAGTTGACGGAGGAGGAAGTAAAGGACTTGGCAACTGATGAGTATAGCCCTTGTGCTTGGGACCCTACTCGTGAGCCTCTTGAGAAGTAGATACCACAAGATGGAATATAGAAGGGACGCCAATAGAGTCACTAAATTTCAAGAGTCTTAGAAATCTATTATCCATGATTCAACGGGCCCGTCTCGCTGTCTTACGAGGATTGATGATTGTCGTACAGTCGTACTGTTATGATTCATGGACCCACGTGATCTCGTTTCCACCTCGCGTCCCTCCCCCACGCGTTCGTTCCATGTCACTCCCAACTCAATCACTAACCACCAACCTCATCAAAGCACATCCGCCCGTCGTGCAAGCTGGCCAAATGTCGTCTTCAAGTACAGCATGGGCCAGCGAACGTTCACGGTCATCCCGAAATTCCCGGGTCGTGCGGACTCTCCCGACAAACCGCCCTTACGGCCCATGACATCAAAACAAGTCCGGAACGCCTACAAAGCAGCCAACAAGGGACCTAAACTCACACGGGAGGAATCAAGGAGACAAGAAAGGGCCGAGCAGGAAAGAATCAGAAAGGAATTCGAACGGGAGAAGGCGGCTGCCAAGGCAAAGGTAGCCAGAGACAAGAAGAAAGAAAAAGAGTTGGCGGAGAAAGAAGCGAAACGAAAGAAAGGATTGCCATTGGTGAATGTTCGACCCAGTCAGGAAACGATTTCATGGTTTGTGAGAGGGAATGGTACTTCAAAGAAGAGAGATGCACAAGGGAACGACATTAAAGACGATAATGCGACAGCGAATGAGAGTAATATGGACACGAATGCAGGGATAACAAGCGAAGAACAACCACAACAACGAGCGACCAAGGCGCAGAAGCTTGACGACATACAGGAAGACGAAGAGGAAATTTCTGATGCTGCTATGGAAACCATGGTGGAGGGCCTACCAAAAACGCCAAGGGAATCACCAAAGCCTCAATCACCAGAGGGGAAAAAAGAGACAACCGCAGAACCTACAAAACAAACAGCAGCCCTTGTTACATCGGAAACGACACTAGGAAAACCACCAATGCCCGAAATAGAGCTAGAAGGATTGGAGGACGAATTAGATGCGGATTTTGAGGAAGATCTGGCCCTGGGCATTCTTGAGGATATTGAAGCAGCTATGGGCAACCCAAAATCCAACTTGAATCAAGGAGCCCAGAATACCTGCAACAAAACACCCGAAGAAGCACTTGCAACAACGAAGCAACCAGTGGAAGTCACTAGAAATGACATTCCTAATCGCTATGCAGAAGATTTGGGCTTGAAGCGACCTGCTCCTCCAGTGTCCTTTGCCAAACCGCCTCTTCCACAACGCAATCTGGAACCGCGATCCCCAAGTCCACCACACCAAGAACCGCCCATGAGCACACAAGCGATTCTCTTCAACCTGGATGATTTCTTCCCTTCATCATCTCAACAAGTCCGAGAACTTGAGGAAGAGCTGGATGAGGGCATAATGCCATCTGCTCCCTTACACTTGACCCCTATTGCAGAAGAAGAGGAAGACGAATCTTTTGACGAAGGGCTAGAGAAATCCTCAGACCAGCCCCTCTTACCAGCACTTGAACCTGCCTCGGACTCGCCGCCTCCACCACCAAGACGTTTCTTTACATCTTCCGGCTCACACGAAAGAATGTGTCTAGCTATTCAGAGAAGTCGCCGTACAGCTGCACTTGAGAAGATCCAGCAACGTGAGCGAGCTCGTATGCAGGCTGGTATGATAGAGCAAGCTCAAGCAGAGTCTCGCAGAATTTGCAAACAGCGTGAACCTATAAGAAAACCACCCGTGCTTTCTAACCCCCCTCCACATGTAGCTCAATGCAACCAACCAAGAAAACCTCCATTCAAGGCACCTCCAACACTACAGAAAACACCACACAACAGTACGACAACTTCAGCAAAGCGAACCGAGCCTCAACTATCTAAACAACCTCCTAAGAAATCCTCATCTAGACTATCCAACAACCCCAACATTATGAACCCTCGGATTCCACCAAAACGAATAGAGACTCCGAAACAACACCTACCACCACCACCGGAAGAAAACAAAGAGAACCAAAAGCCACCACAACAGCCTTTTGCACTTAGTGCTTCGCAAGAGTCATATGGCGGCGAATGGGTCGACGATTTGGACCTAGACCTTATGATATAACGATAGACATGTACATTGGATGACGACTACCGAAATGGCCGAATTGCACAACACTGGGAGGAATTACAGCATCGCATCGCATCGCATCGCACGATGGCTCGGAGTTAAGGGCATCATATCACCATTTTGTACGGGTGCTGGGTGGCAAATTATGCATATTTTTCTCATGACATAGCGACGGCGTTTAGAATATTATCCTGTTTTATTTGAGAAGTTTACCTTGGTCTAGGATTAGTGACGCTCTCGGACTAAGGTATCCTTACTTCTAACCCCTGATCCTCACCATGAAATCACATGTATGAACGCTGTACCGCAAGAAAAAACAAGCCCTGCAGACTTCAGGGGAAAATGTGTCTGATAAGTTACAATCCTTAACGCCAATGCTATGCCCATAGTATCCCTATCGTCATTCATGACTTCGTTGCCACCAACTCTCAGGGGCCAACCATAAGTGAGGTTCTTCTGAGGCCAGCAAATCATAGGAAGATCCCAACCCACTCCGACTTTTGCGATACCTTGCTATCACACCCGTCCACTGCGCATCGGAGGTCATTTGGAGCCGCGGGCCCATTCCGCCCATCAGGGGATCGGAAGCCTACGCCACGGTTTGCCTTCGTAGGCTTTCTGTTCTCATAACAATCGGCACAGTAGACCTGTATATGTTAGTTTCTGGTGGCAATCCATATGTCCCAACGTAAAACTTACATGTCCGCACTTCTTGACAGCCCAGAAGTGGTGTTCTCCTGGTGCTCGCTTTCTTTTCCCCTTTTGCTGGCCCACAGGGCTCTGAGTCACTGTGCCGCTTGGGTCATAAGCCAGCTCCTCACTACAGGCTGGGCATATAACCACGCTTTCGGACTCCTTCTCCGGGTCGGTACAGGTATTTCGAGTAAACCCTTCTCGCGTTGGGGGCGGTGGGGACATTTGTGGCTTTGGGGTCGGTTGTCGTGCGAATGCGTTGCGTGAAATGTCTAGGTTTGGTGGATTGAAAGCGATGTCTGCAGCCCCAAAGATACCAGCCAGTCTCCTGAACGGACCAAAGGCAGCAAAATTTGGTAGAGACCCCAGGGCTGGTCGCTGGCTTATTATTTCCAACTCAATCAGCTCGTCCGGCCTCGGTACCTCCCGTCTCCCTCTGAAATGTGATCGGTCTTCCTCAGGTGAGTCCGCAGTTAAGTCAATAACATTTTCTGCACGTCCCACGAAAGTACCGTCGGTGCGTGCTAGTTGGGGCGGTGATATGCGCTGGGAGTTCGTTCTACGCGGGTTCCTTGCGGGTGGCCTCGCAGGCTGGAGGATGTCGAGAAGAGCTCGTGATTGTACAGGAGAATCGGGCTCTTCCGTGAGGTCGATCACAGGGGTGGCTTCTTGCGGCTGTTGCTGTATTACTGGATTTCGAGCAGCTTGTGAGCGGCGAGCGTGGCGGGTGTTATGATACGCAGCGGGTGCATTGGGATGTGGAAGATAGAGGTGATCTCCAGCATTTGGACGTGGTCTGTAAGCGTTGTCGAACAAGAGGTCGATATCTTCATCCCCTCCCGCCTCAAACATCTCGAGAGGGTCACTGTTTCCAGCCATGTTGAGTAGATGGTGTAAGACTTGAAACGCGAGGTATCGAGGTCTAGGCGGTTATAATTGGAGATATAGTGTGTTCTCCTTATCGTATTCACGGCATAAAGCCTCCTGAATATCACCCGAGGCAGTGAACACTGATATAGTGAATGGCCGCCCAGGGCGAAGCAGACGAAAAGTGTGGCGATTAGTAAGTAGAGAAAGCTAAGCAAATGCGCTATGGCAGCAAGACTGAATTAGATGATGAGACATAGAGTTATGCTCAGAGAAGTCGTAAGCGTCTGTATCGTATCGTATCGGTTCGTTGGAGGCCGTAGGCGTGGAGTCGTGGGGAGGTGAAGGTTGTTGGTAAGCTCAAAGTTAGTTGTATGAAAGGAAGTTGAAATTGAATGTCCCTACTGTGACGATCGATGCAAGGCTGCTCCCCATGTGACGACAGGACTCTAGCGCATAGAGACCCTGCGCACTGGCGAACACTGTTTACCCCGCTAAGTGGCCACTAAGAATAGGCTTCAAAGGCTTCACTACAAGGGGCTAATACCGCCTGGCTCCACTGTCAATTGGTACCTTGTTGTATTGAAGCCCATGATGGGTTTTGGTGATGATTGTTTTGTTGTTGTTTTGGAGTATCAGCCTCTAGAAGCAAGAAGACTTCTGACATTTAGTAAAGGTGCCAAAACTAACCATTTAACCCAAAAACTTAACAAGGCAATGTTAAGTTTATCTGGCACTTTTTTGTCACTGGCATTATTGCTAAGTTTTGCCTCCCATTTCAAAAATGCAAAAACCAGAACCATAATTATCAATTTTCAAACACCAACCTCTGTGCTTTGCTTTGAACCCTTTATTCGGGCGTATAATACAAATTATCAACGAAATTTCCATCTAAAACCCCAGTCTATTCCTTTGTTGCAAGTACGCTGACCACACCCTCACCATTGACTGTTACGAGCTGCTTTGCAGACTCTCCCCACCGAACAGCAACCGAGGGTGTCGAACTCTTCAAAGGCTCGGTCCACTTCTTGCTAGACTTGGTGAACTGTTGCACTGTGACCCCAGCCGCACCGCCAGTGGCGAGGAACTGGCCACTGTAGTCCCACGCCAGGGACTGGACCGGCCCGCCAGTCTCAAGAACCTTGGCCACCGCCGCGTCTCCCTCTTTACGCAGGTCAAAGATTGTGACCATGGTCTGGCCCTTGGCTGTAGCTGCGAACCAGTAGCCGTTCTCGGAGAAGCTGAGAGCCTGGATAGGGGCGCCCAGGCTGAAAGAAGCTGCCTGCTCAAGAGTGTTGGTCATGAAGAGCTTGATTTCGCCTGATGTGGTACCGGCGGCAAAGAGGTGACCATCAGGGTGGAAGGCACACGATGTAAGAGCTGGGAACACGTTAGCACAGAATCATCTTTGGGTGTACCAAGAAAAACTTACCAGCATCGGTGTAAGCGCGGGCAACACGTTTCTGTGCGACCAAGTCGTAGAACACGATGCTCTTATCCGTACCAACAGAGGCCAGAATCTCACCGCCGGGGTGCAGGCTCAATGCCGTAGCAGCGCCAGCATGTTCACTCAGTGATGCAACCTGGTTGCCCTCCTGGAAGACCTTGACACTTCCCTGGCCAGTCGCAAAAGCGACACCGGCCTCAGCCCAAACAGCGTCTGTAACAGGCTCACCCACTGACAGAGACTGCTCGACCTTATCCTCGGTGGTAGAGTAGACAACTGCCTGTCCCTTCAAGCCTCCAACTGCTGCGGCATTGGTACCTCCAACAGTAAGAGCTGTAGCCTCAGGAACAGGTAGGGAGTGTGTAGTCGCGTTCTCGAAAGCTGAAATCTCTTCGCCGGTAGCCCAACCCTCAGGCACAGGGCGCTTCTTGCGACCCTTTGATAATCTGCATGCTGGTTAGTTTTGGATCGTGTAGTTGTAGGATAACCACATACGTCTGATGGGTCTCGTCCACCTTGGCAACAAGCTCCTCTGGTAACTTCTCCACGCTATCGACCTGCATAGAATCACCATCGGCCACACCTCCTGTCACAGTGACCTTGCTTAAAGCATCCCTGGCCTCATCTCGCTCTCTCGTGAGTCGTGCAATAACTCGGACAGCAGCGTCGTGCTGGTACAACGCTGTGGCAAGCTCCTCTCTGGTGCGCGCAAGCTGCTCCTTGAGGTTGTATGTCTCTAAAGCCAGCGCGTCCCATTCGTTCTGGAAAGTAGCGAGGAGAGCGGGAATCGATGTGAGGGTAGGAGGACGCGGTCGGACAATACGCGACGAATGGATAGGGAGGAGGTCATCGGCGGTCAGGGCCTCGCCAGAATCGGGCTCGGTGCCATGTTCGTTGATGTATTGATCGATAAGACGCTTCTCGTAAACAACACCTTTGCTGAGTTAGTCGTGACAGCTGCGCGTTGATGATGTTGATAATACATACCAGACTTCTTAGAAACGACGGGCTCTTGCGGAGCCTCTCCAGAAACTGTCAAGAGGTCAGCGCACCGTTACTTATCAATGACAAAACTGAACAACTTACTTCCACAAAGCATGGCGACTACAAATTTGAGCTCGTGGAGCTTTCAATTGCTTGTCGTCAGGTATAGCGCAAATCAACGTCTCGAAGCTCTGTTGCGACGACAATTGCCTAGTCGAGATTTTGCCAGTGCACTGACCAGAGCTTTGAATCACGGGATGATAAGATAAGGCGGACGGTATCTTATCGTGCATCAAGATGATGTATGTCTCAACGCGGGGAGCACCGGTAATAGCGAGGTCGCATGTCTCCGTAATCCGATAATTGATGTGACTGCTGTCGATAAGAGCTATTGAGTGAAATAGCTAAGGTAATTTCTACTGTGTTGGTGAATGTCGAGTATAGATTGAATACGTACTTGCTGTGACAATTGGCTACGAATATCACCAACATCAACATCCATCATGGCCCTACCTCAACCTCAAGATCTTCGTGTAGCGGATGAAGCCGAGCAGATCAAGACTTTGGATCTGCTATTCGAGCCCAGTCCAGCAATCCACTCCACTCTCCTCCCCATTGTGCGAGATGCAGAGTATACAGCATATTCGGAGTTAATCGAGGCCTGCAGGACTCGCCTCGCCTCGCTCGCCTCCTCGAACTCGTCAGCCAACCCAGATGAGACCCTTCTCTCAATTCTCGGATCACATCCCCGTTTAGGAGCCAAGAAAGTTGACTCAGCACAGTCAGCTGCAGAGCAGGCCAACCTGCAAGGTCAAGGCGAAGAATTGGCAAAGCTGAACAAAGAGTATGAGGAAAAGTTCCCCGGATTACGATATGTCGTTTTTGTGAACGGACGGGGAAGGCCTGAGATCATGGAGAACATGAAGGCTAGAATTTCTAGAGGCGACTTTTCGAAGGAGGTTGATGAAGCGTTACAGGTATGTATAACTTGCAGTTTAATGCTTCTGATGCTAAGTCGGTGTTTAGGCAATGTGCGATATTGCAAACGACCGAGCCTCTAAGCTTGGTGTAAAGCCATAAACATAGTCACTAATCAATAACAATCTGTTACCTGTTGCTTGAGCTGTGGTGTATCTAAGCCTCCTCATCTGGCCGAATAATAATACAAGCCAGTATAGCCTATTTTTGTTCCAGTCCTCGCGGGCCGGATACCTAAAGCTTCAATATCGCCGTATTGAATATTAATAAGAACATATTGCCACCCAATGATATAAGTATACTTTACATAATTCCTTTAAATGCTCCCCGAGATGCCCAGAGACGCCACTATATATTTGCCTAACTATCTTGACATCCAGCAGATGCCGTCGAGCTCATCCAAATACTCCTCATACGATCTGTCTGCTTCGCCATTGTTGCTATCATCGCTCTGTCCGAATAAAACGCTGAAGTCAGAATATACACTGTCTTGATCATCGCCCACATCGTCCCAGTCGTCATCTGCAGGATGCATGTATGCAAAACTATCCTCTTCGAGATCGTCCAGTGGAGGCAAAGGCGCTGTAGGCCGTAGCTCTGGCGATCGGATGGGGATGAGTCGAGGTGATGTACGCTTCTTCGTTGCAGCTACATCACCAACAGGTAGAGGTAGGGCCACAGGATTGGATAGTCGGCATGATGGGGGTTTTGGATGTTGAAATGCCTTTTGAGGAGGGTAGCTTGGCTGAGGTCTTGCCGATGAAACCATCATGCCTGAAGGTCCAATAATTCCCGTGCCATTTGGTGAGATCCTCAGAGATTTGCCTGCCGAAGAATCCTGTAGCATCGGAGGTCGCCAGTTGGTCTTGCCGGCAACTTTCGAGGTGATAGTCGCAATTTCCTGCTCGTATTTCTTGTTACCTCCAGCCTGTCCGAGGCTCAACCGCTTCCTCAGACAATTCATGGTCGAGAAGCGGAGAAATGAAGTTGCGTGAAGATGTGCGATCCTTCGGGTATTATCAACTGAAGTAGCCATCTTCAGGAACCGCTTGTCACCAGCCTCTTGACCTTCTCGATTAAGGATGTGAGTGGCAGGTTGAGAATAGGGCTGAGAAAGACGACTCGTGATAAGTTCAGCACGAAGTCGACGTTTCTTGACACACAGGTCGGCGGTGTTGAAGCCATCGACATCGGACTTGCAGCGCTTTCTCTTGATACCGCGAGGTCCCGTTGATGCTGGTTCAGCTCGTATGTCTAAAGGGCTGGACTTTTTTCTTGCATCCTCTGTTGAAGGAAAAGAGAATCCCGGGCCTTCGGGTCGGGATCTCGGGATTAACGCTTCTTTTGCATTTGGCTTCCGATGACCTTCAGTACTTTCTGCTTTCCGAACAGTACGATACTTCGAATCTCCCATCAATGCTTCGAACAAAGGGTCTGAGGCGGAACATCTTGGGACTTGAGTCAAGTCATCGGAAGCGAGATCCAGTGGAGAAATGGCGAGGTCATCATGGCAGCCGCCAGCAGAATGGCAGCGCCAGGGCTCAAGCAGACTGATTGAGCTCTGTCCATTAGCCTCTACCTCCATTACGACAGCTTGCGCTTCGCCTGAGGGGTGCTGTCAGAGCTGCCTGGTCCGATCCATCCGCTTTAACCAGTGTGAGACGAGATGAGAGGATGTGCTGGCCAGGTGTTAGAAAAGCCGAGGGGAGAGAGATCTGGCTTTTCAGTGCCGAAGAGTTTCAGCTGAGAATGATTCGACTTGGAGATGTAATCACAAGTTGTATCTGGTGATGCGTGATGAAGAGCTCGGTATTTCAAATGTCCGTCTATGACGTGAAACAAATTGACGCAACTCTTTTGACCTCAATTTTGTAGCAGAGTTGAGTCAGGACAGTTCTATGCACCTAATATGCCTCTCCCATGCCTCTCAGGCCGTCAAGAGGTGTCTACTGAAGAGTGCAGACGTTCAATGCTGGTGGATAACTGGCGTGATTGTCGACAAGCGAAGTGGAGAACTGAGCTGAGGCCAAAGTTAGGCGAGATCGGAATAAGGGGAGCAACGATAAATGGTATATCCGACTCAGGATGGATAGCCAGATGGAGAGATAAAGAGATAGATAGATAAACAAGACGAGATATTGATAAGAGTAAAAGAGTTAGGATGAGATTAGAAATGGAGACTGGCAACTGATGCTGGAGAAAATCAGAGACTGAAGAGGGGAAAGGTCGTCTTGAACAAGGAGCACCAAGACAGACCAGGACCAAGCTACAGCAACTAGTCTCCTGCAAGTGCAAGCAATAGGAGCAAGGATCACGCCGAACCAATTCGATGGGAAATCCGGGGCCGACACGAGCAAGCGAGTTGAGATGCTGACTGTGACAATCGGATTGCTTTTTCTGGCCAAGGCCCAACATCCATGACCTGGGGTTTACAGGGGGCCTCCTAATACATCAGCATGCCTGTCTATCCTATTCGTAGACCGAGGCCAGAAACAGAGTTTTGTGACGACGTTAACCTCTCAGAAGTCACAGCTGGAAAACTAGTCGAACGACAGTATGTCCTATACTGTAGTCCCTTCGAGGTAACATACCATCCATATCCAGGCAAAGAGACCCAAGAAACAAGTCCGGGGTAAGCCATCCGGGGCAAAAGGCATGGTAGCACAGCATCTGCCATAGGCCGGGGGCGTTGGTCAGGCGGTTGAATCAAGCGTTCTAGGATACAGGGATCAGCAAGATGAACTTGCTTTTTCGTTGGCTGAGACCAGATGGTCGGGCAGAAAGGGGGGGGGGATGGGAAAATCAATCAGCAGGGATCACAAGGGAGGAAAACCGGGATGGTTTGGTCAAACA
>JAAOAN010000033.1:0-20320 GCA_013396205.1 Fusarium mundagurra
TCCTCCTCGTAAGCGGAAGCGGCCGCGGCCTGAGGCTTGTCGACAACTTTGTTCGTAGTACTCGCCCCAGATCTGCGTGAATAGCTGGACGCAGATCCATCCTCATAACAACATGAGTCTGGGTGAAGCTAAGCAGTACGCATACGACTCAAAGGCTCTTTCAGCCGTTTTCTAATATATTTATCGGGTTCCTGCTGATTTTCCTGGTGTTTATGGCTAAATTCAACCTTCTTTTCGGCCACCCAAAATCGGACACTGTCCTCCGAGGGAGACGTTGCCGCGGCTGTGCGGATCCCGAATGATACTGGTGTGACGTCTTCGCTCTTCCTGTATGGGATAAAGGCTCGGAGGCCAGCCATTCCAGGCGGCCAAACTGCGTCAACATCCCGGTCCTGTTGGACACGAAGCCTGCCTCCCTCGCAGGGCCACCAACATTCTTGGAAGCGGGTAGTCGAAACGGGACCGCCTACACTGCCTGGCAGCTTGTAACTCAAGCTGGCCAGATGTACGTTTCCTGTACGGTCTCGACCAGCGCCTTTATAGTGTAAAAGAATATACCCCATTTTGCATACTACCGACCGAAGTCTCTCATGCATCATGTGTTGCCAATATATATGGTAAATGGAATCAAGATCGTTAGGAAGTCTTTGGTATACCCTGGAGATAAGGGGTGACGAATTCTTCTGGAGATTCGCAGGAGATGGACGGCTTTGCCTTCTGGGACCGCACAGTTTGGAGAGACAAAGTATCCGAGGAGTCATTCTTTGGCAATCTGTAGTTATATAAGCCCCTATCAACGTCGATTCGATGATGTAGCACCTACCATCTCAGCCTCCCGATGTACCCAGAGGGTGTCTTGAATAGTCTTGAATAAAACCTGATCAATCTTATCTGAAGGATGTAGCTTGTCCCAAGCTGTTTGAATGCTACAGCTGACCTGCTGCTGTTTTACGCTACGACGCCCGCCTCAATCATGACGTGATTCTCGTGCGCAAGTTCTGCTCCTGTTCCCGCCGCGTAGGGCCCAGGGCTTCATGTTGGAGTCGTTTGACATCTTGACGAGCTATAGGGCTTGAATAGACAGCGATGCTGGTGAGTCGCGTCGCCGGTCTAAAGATCATCCGTCAACAACGGGCTCCCGTTAAGTGGCTACATGTGAATTGGCCGATTAGGAAGTTCTCGTGAGCCTGAAAGGGGTTGCTTCATCCTCAATGGGACTGCCCCCTAGCTCATCAGTTTTAGCCTGAGGAGGGGCCTCTGCGGCGAAAGCCTGTGGGATGTCGCAACGCTTTGATGATCTCCAAAACCATCGAGAGCACAACATTCTGCGTTTGTTCTGAGCCGCGAGGAAAGCCTCCAGCTGGGGTGTCACCTCTCCGTAGAGTTTGCCAACCCCTGAGAACCTCTCGATGGGTTCTATATTCCACTTCGGTCCACATCGTCTTGAAAGATTCGCGTCTCAGGTCCATTGAGGAGCTTCAAGTTGGGGGATGTTCTCGTACATCATGGCCCCACGTAGCCTGGGATAAACACTCGTAACTGTGCAAGTATCTCGGAGGGATGAGATCCCTTCGTAGAGGTAGACACTACAGTTAACGCGTGCGTGCTCGTCTGTCACTGGGGCTTCCATTATATGGGATACGTCAAGCCGGACTTGCAAATGCCAGTGTAAACAGAATCTTGCGGTAATGACAAGCTTCGTATACATATCCTGAGAACTTATCCGTAGGTCCTCATACCTTTCGTTTAGCGATATGTACCAGTGATGCGTTCCAAAACTGGGCTGCCGTCAGCTCGTCTACTGCGAATGCCACTTGAAACGGCATCTTGTGATGCTGACTCTCCATATGCCATGGACGTGGAGAGTTGAACTTTGTGGACCTCATGGAACGACTGCCTATAAACCTTACACGTTAGCTTCGATAATGGCGTGACAACAAGACCTCAGCTCCGAGACTCATTGCTTTTCTGTCTTACCTAATTTCTTTTATATGCATCTTTTGGGAGTAATACGATCAGGGAGATCTTTGCCTTCCCTTCTCATTTGGTCGCCATGACAGCGGTCATTGGATGAGGAATTGAGCCTCATGAGTTCCACGGTGAGAACACATTCTCTGTATATATAGACGGCTTGAGACACACCATTAGGTTCGTGAAAGTCCGCAGCATGTGAGTTGCTCAAGAGCTGAAGAGGAAAGGGAACGACAGGCGGTATGCATAACCCGCTTCGCATTGTGGGCTTCATCCACGATGCAGAACTGGAAGCGCACCCTGTCAATGCTTCAAGCTTAGGCTTGTACACCACGATGTGTCCGTCGGCGTTGCTGGCATCTATAATAGGGTGGTACTAGAGCTTGTGTTGAGGCTGATACGAGATCGACGTCCATAGCGTGCTTGTATACTCTCCCTATGGTGAAATGAGCCGCGTTTTCTCATCGACACAAGGTAACTCATCTGATACTATGTAAGCCTGTTCGGAGCCCCTGACATCATTGTTCGTGACAGGGTAGATCTCCCTGAAGACCAGGGCCAGGATGCCCCTGGTCCTTTTGGAGTCGTCGGCCGGATCAAGGTTATTTAACTCCAGGTATAGGTCATAGTCAGGGTAGTAGATGCCAGCGGGCCACCCCAGCATGCCGATGTCGAACTCCCAGTCGACGCCGAGTCAATACCACATGAGCGATAGGGGACCTAACAGGTCGCTGGGGGAGTTGACCAGTGGCGTTCCCATGACCCAGATGAGACCTCCCTTAGTAGAGGGAGATTACTGAGGAGGCGGGATAGTGAATTTATATACGGCTTATGCCTTGGTCAGCTTAGTTGATGTTCAGTTATAGTATTATCACTCTCATACCTTGCGATTCAATCTCTTCGTATGAGCTGAAAGTCAAAATAGTCGTAACACATCGAATCTCGTGACGCGGGGGAGATGCTTCTTTGCTGATATCAAAAGTGCAGGCAGCAAGTCCTTGTACTCGTCGAAGGCGTCGTTGTCTTGTGGCTGCACCTCGATGCGGAGGAAACTGTAAAACGAGTCAGTAAATATCATACGAGATATATTTTCTGAATTCCCTACCGGCATGCTCTGCCCATACCCTGGCTAGTCCAGGAGAGCTGCGATACCGCGGCTTCATTCGTGCTAGATTTGGCAAGAAGACTTTTCTGTCTTTAATAATATATATGATAAGAAAGAATATTGGTGCTGGTGTTGCTGGTGTTGCTGGTGTTGGATAATGATGAAGGACGAGTGTTGAAGGGTGGGAGGAAGAGCAGCTTTTATAGCCAGCCAGATACATGTTTGCTTTTCCATGGTCTTCTGAGGCATTCTCAGTTTCCAATAGTTTTCTGTGTGATTTATTTCTCTAGGCTTCGATTTGTGAAGGTCAAGCATGTTGTAATACCTCAATGTGCTTGATTGTGGTACAACAGCTTACGTGTCCAGCTTTGGCGAATATCGCTTGGCAATTGATGTCATATAAAAGATGTAACAAGCTCGCTTGTGTATAGCAATATCTTTTCCTATTGCGCAATCACTTACTGTATCAGGCATGAGGCTGTCTATTGCCTGTTGTTTCCCAAGCAACCTGTACTTCACACAAACTCATCCTCGTGTTGTTTTCTCCCTGCTCTGGATTGTCGACAAACTTAATTATCAATCACAACTTATGCTTAAGTTTTCCTAATATCTATAATTGCTGGTTAGCAAATATGCAGTGGTATCTCAAAAGTGATTGCGCTGATTGTCCTCGCAAACAAACCAACTCCAGCTTGGGCAATTACAACCTCTCTTGTGATGCAAGATGGCTTGTTACTCACAATGAAGGCTAAGCAGATTTAATCTAAACAATTAGTGACCCCTTTTTGCTGGACTATCTTTTATTTTCTATGCTTGTGTTGGTTTCTTTGTAACCTGTTGGGCTGTGTATAACTCATGCAATTTGTCATGTGACCTTTTCGGTATGATACCATCTGAAACCGCTTCAACTTGTTGACATTACTTTCATTCCATCCCATGCAAATATCGTGTTGTTTTCAATCATACCATGCGTTTAGCACTTCTCTTTGGCGTGATTGGCAGCGCAAAGGCTTCTGGTGACTATTTTGAGCCTTTTCCTACTTGCGCTGATTGTCTACCCGGAAGTGTTCACGATGCGCCTGGGATTGGATTCAGTCTCTCGTTAACTTCCGGGTACGCTGTCCTTTGCTTCTGATCTGGCCAGTGATAATAATGCCAATTGATAAATCTCAGGATCGCTGCTGTGCATTTCTACAATGGCACTGTTAAAAACATTGCGTCTATTCCTGCAAACCCGGAATATGCAGCACTTATGAAGCGTCTAGCTAATTCTCCTCCACCACCACCATCCAGATGGGAGAAGTTACGGAGATCTTTCAACAAAAAGATCGGAAGGCCAGCTACGCCCGATGTCGGCATTATCGCCACCATACTTGTATCGCTACGCGACGTGACTTCTGCCGCAGTCACGAGTCCGTTGGACAGAGTCGCTGTGTCGCACTCCCGGATTCAAGGCTTGGCAGAACCAGACCTCTGGGACGCGCTCGAACATGCGCATATTCGACCGTGGGTGGCCGCTTGTCTGCCCCGTCCAAAAGTTGTACTTCCTCTGCCTGCTGCTGGCGCATACCCAAGCCAGCTTCTCGAGTCATATGCTGTTTTCGCGGGACATGGGAAGGGTTTGTGTAAGCACTACAAGAACTTCTGGCAATGTGAGGAGGAGCAGGACAATGTTCCTTTGGAGACAACCCTAGTTGTGGGAATCAGTCCTGCCGATTTACGTGGAGATATTATCAGGCCTTGGTCTGCATTTACCGATCTCCAGCCCAGGCGCGGTGACCGGACGTTTGTAGACCTTGAACTAGGTCTAGCTGCCTCAGAGGACAAACCAGACTTCTGGGCTCGCGTGACAGAAAGATTGCAGGGTTTCTGCGGCACAGTTCCTAAAGGATTCCGCCTCGACACGATCTTGCTGACAGGAGAGAACGCGACACATCCGGCTTTTCTTCAAGCCTTACGAAGCGCGCTCGTAGGTAACGGGTACCTGCAGAGAGAAAGTGATAGCGGTGGATCATTCTTTCACGAGGGGGAAACAGTAATTGATCCTGTCTTTGCTAGTGCTAGAGGGGCAGCTCAATATGCAAGATGGAGGCAGGAGGCGCCAATCGGGTGTGAGGAACAGGACAAGTGCGAGGAAGAGAGGAGGGGACAAGGAAAGCATGCTGAGCTGAGGTAACCAACAGTAACGTGTTGATGTTGATCAAGAAGCTGAACAATATTAATGAACGAGGGGTGCGTTTAATTATGAGATGCCCTCCTTCGTTCATTCTCAAATGCCTATGATCATGCTAGGCTCCTGTATATATAGTCCCATATAAGTTTAAGTCTCTCCGGTGAGAGGAAGTAACCGTCTCAACTCCTCGTCATCTGAGATCTGAAGAATGGTAACCCTCTGCGAGCTACACCCAAATGCAACAGTGAATTCCGAATTTGTCGCTGATATAGCAGTCCGAACACCTCGAAAATCGCGTGGTAGTTCGATCAAATCGTTCTCCTTCCACTGGATACAATGATTTCTGAGTCTGAACGTTGGTGTGAGGTATTGGCTTGAGACGGTTCCCAGATTCATTGGAATGACTCCATAATTGGTGCGGATCCCAGAGTTATCTGGTAGAAAGGCATCAATATTCCAGTCATTTTCAGAAAGTTTGATACCGGCGAGAATCTCCCCAGTCTTCCAATTCCAGATTTGAACGTCATTATTAATCTGGCCGGCCAAAAGAGTTCCGGCGGAAGACAGGATGAGGTTGGAACCTAAGTTAGTTCGCCACTGTTTGGTACACATCATTGACTCAAGGGCCCATATTTGAACCTCAGATGGAAGTCCAAGGGCGAGGGTGGAGGAATCCTCTGCAATTGCCATCGAAACCACCGTGATCTCGCGTCCATCAAATGGTATCTCTTGAAACGCTTCGCCTGTGTCACAGTTGAAACCCCTTATCCCTTTTCCGTGATTAACGAACAACAGGCATCCACTCGGAGAAAATAAAAAGTCATAAGCCCAGATCTCCCTCCAGGTATGTTCGAGATCAAATGTACCATTGGTCCGCTTCCAGACCTGAATGCAAGGACCATCCCTATCCAAGTAGTTTTGGATACCTACTGCTATACGTTGAGAGTCTGGTGAGAAATGCACTCGGGTCCTTTCGTCGCGCTGGCTGAGCTGCCACATGCAGATACCATCGCGTGCACCCCATACTGCCGCTTCATCCCATCCGTCCGTTGCTATGAATGCAGAATCGGGGGAAAACTCGTAAGACCGTATACAGGAAATTTGGTCCTTAGTGCGCATCTCGTGGAGCATTTCACCTGTCTCGGCATTCCATGCTCTCAATTCGTGGACTCCGTATGACTCTACTATTGTTGATGCATCATGTGATAGAACAAGGGACGTCGTTTCCCTTGAGTCCTCTAGGGGCTCTTTGAGGAGGCCTGGCCAGTCCCATAATTGTATTTCACCACCACCTCGGCGCACAGAAGCAAAGGTTTGCCCATCGGGAGAAAATACAAGATGGTATATGTCTCCCACATGACACCTCATCATTGTTACACAGGTTTCTGCGTTCAAGTTCCACACTTCTATGTTGCTGTGCGGCCCATCCTCTTGCCCACTTGTGAAGAGGAGAAAGGCCATGTCGGGTGAGAATGAGATACCGGGAAAGGAAAGGCGACGCCCGACCTTAAGCTTTGCTGAACACTTTCCACTCCGAATATCCCATACCAATATTGTTTTGTTGGTATACACTGTCGCCATGAGGCTAGAGTCTGGTGAAAAGACAAAGTCCATCATACTACTACCATCCTCCTCCTTCAGTTCCCATACGCACTGGCCTATTTGGAGGTCCCAGATCCTTATTACTGAATTTCGTGCTGAAGGCATAGCCAATACTTTCCCATCTGGCGAGAAGCCACTGGGGCTGTCAATGGCATCGTTGGAAAGCGCTATGTCAAAGGACTTTTCTTCCTCGCCATGTTCAAGAAACCAAACATGCGCATTGACATAGTCCGAGATAAGGAGAGCAGTAAATTGATGCAGTGAGAACTCCAGCTGACACTTGTAAGTCTGAGGGGAGTCAACATCAACTTCCATGCCCCATGGACATTTGAGATCTCTCACGCAATCTCCCGTTTCCACATTCCAAGCTTTCACTTGTCCCTTGACTGAGCATACCCATAGCAATTCGGAATCTCTTGAGAAGGCTAAATCACCCAAATTTATGTCTTTTGTCGGCTCTAGAACATGTACTGTTGTATCCGAGGATAGGCTTATCTTGTGATCGGCAGTGGTCACTGCTAGGTATTTTCCATTGGGAGAAAGAGTCATCAAAGAGTTTTGATCTGTCTCCAACTCCTCGATACATTCACCTGTGTCACATCTCCAAGCTCTGGCATATTCTCTATCGGAGACGGAGAATAATACTTCAGAGTCAGGCGAGAACACAGTAGAGCGTCTGCCTCCGGGGTGCCACAATGTAGGCGCAGAGTTCTCGAACGAACGCAGGCGTGGATCCCAGCCGGTTCTTCTGCCCGTCACGCGTCTCAAGTATACCGGTATATCAGCGACAAAGGTCTTTCTGACGATGCTGTTTGTAGGCGCAAACACTAAAACAGAGTGATATATCTGTAAGGGTGCTTGGTTGATCACTTCGGTATCCGTGTCAACGAATCTGATTGCATCGTCAAGGAAATCGATCAACTTTACGTCAACAGCAGACTAGCCAATAAACTTTTAGCGATCTGAAATTTGACAGCCTATGTTCCCTCTTACCTTTCTTTCCAGGACAGATTTAAGACTCCTGATCAGTCCGGTAATCAAATAGACTCCACCTAGCATGATCATGGCTTCAAATCAGTGAAGCAGATGCTTCTCTAAGAAGTTGAGTATGGCGGCGGCATCTCCGGGAGCAATTCCTGCCACTTTTTGGTGGTCTATCCAGAAAACACATGCGTATTGAACCTCTGGGGGTAGACATTGGTCAATAACCTCGGGCCGTAGTGTCGAACGGAACATACCTGGAATCCCCAGGTGACAGACATCGGTTTTAAGGCTTTCCATCGCTTGGAAACAGTCTCCAACTAGATCTCTTGACGATGTTTTCTCGTCGATCTGAAAGGGATTCCCTTCGATATCTGGGTCCATCAGATAGTCCCGAAAGGATGAATGAAGCATTCGAATTGGTTCACTTGAGGAGGAAGGGATGCTGAGAACCGAATGGAAAAAGTCCAACCTGGCATCGATCGTCTTCTGGCTCATTCTGATGAGTCTGGAAAGTGCGGATGATGACAGAGGAACAGCGAGGTTAATGATGGTACCGACGATTCGCTTGACTTCGTGGGTGATGATCTCCTTCTTGCGTTTGGAACAATGCGAACCAAGCAGCTGACCAAAGACTGGCCCGTAGGTCAGTTCCATCCGAGATGAAGTATCCTCAGCCGAAGATTCCAGGAATCTTTGGAGCTGCTCGTCAGGGCTGCCATGCCTGCGGTCTGCTATGAAACGGCATACCGTCGCGGCGAAGATAAAGAGGGGTGCTGCCCTTTCTGTAAGGTGCTGGATGCAGGCGTCTCCAGGCCAATCGACTGGTAATTTACGTCCCTCGGTAGTTGAAGAATCCCATCTCCCTTTGATCAGATCTGTTTCGTGTTTTAAGAATGTTGATATGTCGTGTTCTATTGCTTGAGCGGGTATCTCGTGAAGGGCCAGGTCCTGATAAGTTCCCTGCACGTCGTTGAAACCTAGACGGACCGCAAGATCAGGGCGGCTCGTCACAAATATTCTACTTCGCGGTTGTTTTATTTCTCCTGTGCGAGAAAGCAGGTTGATAATGAGATGAATATCAGCATCAGACTCGCATTCATCGAGCGCGTCGACGACAATAGTGATGGGCTTTTTATGTTGAGTCTCAATTGAACTTTGAGAGAGGGGTTCCAGAACAAGTCTTTCGAATTGAGCTCTGACGCCTTTGCTCGCGATGGTTGGATCATGCAAGACCGCTTTATAGATATAAGATTCGAGCGCTGGCTGGTTTGCCGCTAGTTGACGCGCAATAGTAGGGACGAATTTGGATATTCTATCTTCCTTCAATCCGCCACGTTTGAAGAAGAATGACGCGCCTAATCTTCCAGCCTTGGATAGGGAGCGAGCAATTGTGCGTGAAATGGTGGATTTTCCAGTGCCCGCCATGCCGTTCAGCCAGAACACAGTCTTGGACTGATCAGTTGTGTCTTCGGCCCAATCCTTGATAGTCCGTAGAATATCCTCACGGGTGTTCTCCAAACAGGTCGTATTATGCTCTTCGGCATGTGAGTCCCAAACTGCATCACTAACGTATGGCAATCGGTCAATCTCTGCCCTTCGCTGGCCAGCCTCTGTCCTATCATCGATGTCAAGGATAATTCCTCTTCATAGAAGTTCATGGTTAGTATCGCGATTCTTGAGTGGCTTGATTGGCGCATGATTGAGAAACGTCGCGCTCATATCGTTCCATTTGCTTGGGCGGTCCATTCCTGTTGCAGGGCATAAGCGAGACTGTATATACTTACGTCGTATCAATCTGAAGGACTTCTAATAGGGTCTTTGTTGTGTTTTCGATGTTACGAATAGCGGCTTCGGCCTTGTCCTTCCGCAGCGGCCATGTAAGGCTTGAATTATTGGCGTTGTCGGACAGCAGACTTTCAAGCTCACGTAACTTTACCTTGCTGCTTCCCATAGCCTGTGCTAGCTTCTGAGAAGCTTCCAATCTGCTGCCATTCTTTCCAGTGAGAAGGTTGTGGACTTTCCCAGACTCGTAATGCAAGGTGATGATTGCTTGCAGGAGACGGGCGCGGCTGTCATTTGAACTTTTAACGTCTTGGGCGTATCTTGAGCACCACGAGATAACTTTGAGAGACAGGTCGACCACAGCAATAACGTTTGCAACAATCCCTAGACCTTCCATTTCGATGCTGAAGTGCGGGGAATAAAATCAGGCTGCGGATGAAGAACGAGAGTGATGGTTCAATCTGACTGCGCCTCGCACATGGTGTGATGGATTCCATTGGTAGATCAGTGACAGATGTGAAGGACCCTGCTAACGCAGCTAAGTGAGGAAAGAAAACCCAAGGCCTCAATCCTAAGGGACAAAAAGACTTAGGTAACTTACCTGTATAAGTTTAGGATACCTTTGCTAACCTTAGGGTGCCTTTGTCGAGTTTAGGAGACCTTAAGGATATGTTTTGCTGAGTTTATTTTGACACCCTGTATTAAGGTCTGATGTTTCCTTGCTCCCCAAAGTGCATTTAGCGATGGAATTGGTGCGTCTATTCTTTTGAGGGTGTAAGAGGTAAGTTTGAATGACTAAGGAAATGAGTTTGGAGAGGGTCACTTCCACTTCATGTATTTACCTCCATCAAGAAATGGAAGCGTCACCCATGAACTGATGTATCGTGCCTGCTTCTCGACAAGAAAAGCTTAGGACTCTCCATCCTAAGTTGCTAAAAGACTTAAGTAAGTTATCATAATTTTAGTAAACTTCTTTTATTCTTCACAATCCATTCTTTATCAAGGTCTCAAGTTTTCTTGTTCCCAGAGGACAATCATTCGCAATCCTCATAGCCCACGTATTGTACGGTGGTTCCAGGGTCCAGGCTAGTTACCCTATTCTACTCTTACCAAGTTTTACGGTGCCTGGGTAAGTATTCAAAGATAAATTTATTAATTTTATACTAATTTATCATTTAGCTTGCAATATACTAGGTGTATGGATGGCTGCCACCATTAATCGCTAAAGCCTGGAAGACAATATGCGACCTCATCTGAAACTCCATGTCGACACTACTCCACTCAATAGCGATCCTACCTCCAGCTACAGATTAAACACAGCGGAACTGTACCGCTTCAACACCAAACATCGGAGACAAAACGGCAACTAAAAACGCCCTCGACCCAAATCTGCCTCGAGCTTTTCCCCAAAAAGCAAGATGCATCTTATAGCGCGCCACGAAGTCGACCTAGCTGCGTTGTGAATGGTTGCAGGTTTGCGGCTGAGGGACCCATGCGCATACCAGATAGAGGGGTAGAAAGAAAAGACGAAACCACAGCCAGATACAAAATATTCTTTCAGGCCTCGATTGTTAAAGTCCTGTGATGGGCAGGGGGAATAAAAGTAATAAATAGAAGCATTGCCAAGCGGGGTTCCCGTTCATCTCCCGTCTTGTCATTTCTTGTCCTTGATCTTGCGTTTTGCTGGTGTAAGTCAAGTCGAGATGGCGTCTCCACAGCCTCAGAGTAATGTTGTACAAACGACGCCTCAGCCTTTGATGCATCAGAGGTCTGTGGCTAGGAAACCTGTTGGGAAACCGGTTGGAACACCAAGCCAGAGCATTTCGCTGCCGCATAGACCTGCTCCTCAACAGCAGCAACACCCACAAGCTGGGTATCCTCCTCACAATCCGCAGCAGCAACAGCAACATGTCCAGCAACAGAGGCCTCAGTCGTATCATCCAGGGCAACAGGTTCAACCTGTTTATCACCAACAGATTCCACAGCAGATTCACCAAGCTCAGCCGATAGCACACCCAGGCCAACCAATTCAGCACCAGCAAGCGCAACCTGCTCAGTACCCTCCCCAGCAGCAACAACAGCAAAGCCATCCTCATCCTCAACATCCCCAAACTCATCAACAACCAGTTCAGTATCAGCAAACCCATCAACAAGCACCGCAGCAACAATATCAGCAACAGCAACAGCTTCCACAGCAGCATGTCCAAGCGCAACACCCTCAGCAACAACCCTTCAGCCCGACAAACCCATCACCAAACCCCGCTCCTCAAACGACTCTGCCAAACGCTCACCAAGCGCAACCGCAGCAATCTCCTGCAAGCCCAACTCCCCAAATTCATCGGGTTGACACTACCAACAGCAACATCGGTTCATTTGTGGCCGATCACGGCAGACCTGGAAGCATCAGCGGTAGCAGCGCCGGTATCGCAACGCCCGCCACTACAGTCGCTACACCAAGCGTCGCGGGCACACCACAATGGGAGCCGAATGTTGTTCCTACCCAGCAGCCACCTGTGAGCCAGCAAAGCCCGGCAGTTCAACATGTTCCGTCCCAGCAAAGTCCAGCGGTTCAGCATGCTCCAGGCGTACAGCAACCTCACCAGCAACCTCATCCGGCCCAGTATGCCCCAGCAGCTCAACAAATCCCACCACTTCAGCAGAATCATCCGGCTCAGCATACTCCAGCGCCTCCGCATAATCTTCCAGTTCAGAATGCTCCAGCAATTCAGCCGACCCAAGCTGTTCAAGCTACTCCCGCAGCAGACCTGAGACGCACATCTACTGGGCAGCCTCAGCTGTGTAACCATTGTCGAAAGGGTAAGAGGGCCATTTGAGTGGACCGTTATTGTCGCTAACACTCCCAGGGATCCCTCTCAACGTGTCGGTCTACACCTGTCTCATCTGCAGCACGGCGCATATCTCGACAAACTTCTGTGTGTGGTGCTTCACCTCCAACGCAGTCAACACTTCTCACAGCCACGATAAATCCTACTATGCCACTGAATCCGACCCCCGAGTTCAATCTTCCGTTCAAGATGCGACAACCCAAATGTGGACCATTCGAAAGAACGTCTCTGGCCGACTCTGGTACACTCATAACTCGACTGGCCTGAAGACACACTTGAAGCCCACGGCAGCGGCCTTGTTTGGATTCTCTGGATTGCCACCTGGCTGGGATGAGCGCAAGACGCCTGATGGTCGAACCTTTTACTTCAACAAGAGAGCGGGGACCAGTTCTTGGGTTAAGCCTGCCAACTCTCTGCCTGACGGTTGGAGAGAATTGAGAACGCCAGACATGACGCCGTTTTATATCAATGAACAACTTGGATTATCGACGTGGGATCGGCCGGGGCAGCAGCCACGACAGACGAAGCAAGGAAAGCAGGTCATTGTGAGAAAAGCACGGCCTGGTCAACCAAATCAGCCGCAAAACGTCGGCGATAGCATCCTTTCAGCTACGGTCAATGCAGCAAGACTCACCGGTCAAGGCGTTGAGATGGCAAGTCGACAGGTTGGAAAGCTTGGCAAGAAGAAGAATTGGAGAAAGATGGGTCGGATGTTGAACACAGTCAACAGCTTCGGTGGTGTAGGATCCGGAAGCGATAGCGAGTACGAAGACAATTACAACGATAATGGGGACTTCGGATTTGGAGGCGACGACTCGAGCGGTTTCCAAGACCAGCAACAGGGACAGTTCCAGCAAAGCTTCGACTATCAGCAATCGTCTTTCTCACAGCCTCAGCAGTCATTCTCGTTTGAAGATAACCAGCAGTCGATGTTCCAGCAACCAGCCTATGAGCAACAGTCAACATTTGAGTACTCGGTACAGACTGAGCAGCCAGCTTTCGAACAACCTGCGTTTGATCAACAGCCTGCCTTTGGCCAGCAGCCAGAGCAGTTCAGCGTCACGACTGAGGTTTCTTACACCATGAACGAGGGTCAACCAGCCTTTGAACAAGAGATTCAGTACACTCAAACATACGAGCAGCAACCCGGTTTTGAAGTCCAGCAGCAGACTACGTTCGAAGCAACTTCCACCCAAGCGCCAATCTTGGCTCAGCAGACAACTTCCTATGAGACAGTCATCACATCCGAGCAGACCGTCGTTGAGCCTCCCATCCAACTGACTGAACAGCCTGTATATCAGGTTACTTCGCAAGAGACCTATCCTACCCAGCCGTATGTCTACAATCCAACTCAAATGCCTCAGCAGCAGGTCACCATCTCGTACACAGTACCCGACTATACCGCGGAACCAGCACCACTGTTCACTAGCCAGACCCAAGCGCAGCAACCTACTTATCCGGTTTTCATTCAAAACAACCAGCCCGAGATCATCACGAGCGACGTTCCTCTGGTCGAAGTCCCGGGTACATCAGACAACACCACACTGATTATCAGCAGCGGATCTGGTAGTAACGACATCTTGGCTGGTACGAGCCTAGCAACTGAGAACAATGCGGCTCCTGTTCCTCAGGTATCAACGCCAGCGCCGCAGGATAATATTGTGGTGGAGGTGACTGTTCAATCGACCCCGACGCCTGGACTGGAGACAACTGCGTCGCCGGCACCGGTCATCGTGCAGGAATATGATGCCTCACCAAAGCCGGCTTCTATTGTGACGGTTGATCCTGTCCAGCCAGTTGACTGTGATGTTGAAGCTAGGTGCCTTGAACTCATTTGATCGATAGTAGGCGTCTTTGGTTATTGAGATTTTGAGGCAACATGTGATGGCAGTTTGTGATCTTCGCACTTGGATTATGACAATGTACAATGGAATGAGGAACGAGACACGAGTACAATGGATACTAGCACGCAATACAATTTGACTTCGAATTCAATAGCAATATACGTTAGAACGTCGCTCATGTGCAGCTCAAAATGTGAAGCTATCCAAATCGCAACCCCAGCATCCAAAATCAACATCATCCGACCCATCCCCATGTAAAGTCTTCCTAGCTCAAGATATCTGGTATTCCTCGTCAGTCCCGCCCCGTTTCACAAACCCGATCAGATCCCCAAACTTCTTCACGGGGTTCTCCTCCTCCCCAATCTTAACCGGCCTATAAAACCACTGCCACGATAGCCAAAGTCCCCATGTGAATAGCGTGGCTGGAACCGCAAACACCCAATACACCCAGAACTTCTCATTCACACTCCAGACTCCCGTGTTATCGTCAACCTTGAAGAACGACATGCTGAACAACGCTGAGATAAAAGTCGCAGGCAAGAATGTGAGTGTCACGAAAGCTATGGTCTTCATAGCTGCGCTGTCGGATTGAGTTGCCTGACCAATCTTAACGGAGATCCGAGAATCGTACTGCGCCACTGAGTTAAACGCGAGTTGGATCTCGTTAAGAAGCCGTTCTTTATTCGCGGAGGCTCTGCAGCGTAGACTTTGCAGGATATGGATATACCATAGTAATCGTTCACCAACATGTCGAAACTTTGCTTTTGCAGGTCTGCTCCCCCCAGCTGCCTCTGCTTCAAAAGCAGTATGCTGCTGTATGATGGCCGTGATAGTCTTCTCCGCAACCTCAAGCGTCTCCGAGACGTGAATAGCATGTCTAGCCGTATCATGCATCGCTCGATATTTAGGCTCAGGTTTCTGTGTAAGATCTGTTTTCTCAATTCTTCTAACGTGATCGCGAACTGCCCAGACGGAGTTATCTTGAAGAAGAGAGAGATCTTCGAATAGACGAGGGTAGAACCAGAAGGGATCGCTGAGCGTGTCGTTGTGAGAGTTTAGGAGCAGCGGATCAGGGAATCTATCGCGTAGACGGAGTTGTTTGGGTGCTTCGAAGACAAGAAGGATTGTTTGTTGGGGATCTTTTATCCAGCGCGATAGGATGTTGAATTTATGCCATTGATGGGAGGTTTCGTTCAATTGCTTAACGAGGAATCGTGACCACGTATCTGCCTCTGTCAGTAATCTAAGCATGAAGTTCGATGGATAGAGGAAGACTGACTTAATGCAGTGATCATTCCGTTGCTATCGCGAAATGTCTCGCTTCCAAAATAGCCGTTTGATCGACGGCTGTAGCTTGACCACCAGAGCTCAGGCATGCAAAAGACATCGTTGAAGCGTTTCTTACACGCTGAGCAATCGCGTACTTTATCTGCATCCGCGAATCTGCACTCATCAGCATTATTCTTAACCTCGACGCGAGAATGCTTACACGACTATGACATGCGACTCACTCCACAGCGCAGGTATCTCCCCCTCATAAAAGTCCCCTGGTCGGACATCCTCACGAAGCCACTTCTCATTCCCTAAACCCATCAGCAACATCCCCATACTCAGATTCAATTACTCACTTTTATCCCATATTATCACCCGAAAGTTAACGCAATTCTCATGAATTCTAGCCGGCATTTTCGGGGTAGTGTGTTACAATTGAAGAAGTGGAAGAATTAACCGCCGTGAGGAGCTGAGGTTCCATTTTCATACTGCGGCTGAACCAGGGTTGGGCGGCAAAGAGGCGGAGTGTGTGCATGCTAAACCTGCATGATTCTATTGAAGCTTGCGAAACGAAATGTGAGTTGGTGGTACAGAGCTGAGCCTCATTTGTGAGAAAGTGACCAATTGTGTTTTTTGAGGCGTTGGGCAAATGCGCCCAGCTGTAGTGGTGGTTTCTGGGGTGCGTGAGGTTTTAGGCAGCGTTCGTCACTGTGCGATTTGGCGCAGAGAGAAGATGTCGCATGTTGTTTGATCACGGGGGGGAGGGTAAATACATCAAGATGAATGAATGTATCGTGGTGTTGGTTGGAGGCCTGTTGATGTTGGTGCCTGCTCACGATGATACCCTGGGGCGCTTCGGATCAGATCATGTCCAGCAACCTTTGCACGCTCTAGACCTGCAGGTCTCAAGGCATCAATAAAGAGGGGGGAGAATCGAAGAGACTGCAATTCAATGATCCAGAAGTTAGGTCTCATTGAGGCAGTATCACGGGGTTTGGAATACAGCAAGTAAGCGTCAACAAATGCTGTAAACTTCATTGCTCGACCGTTTCCTTTCTTACACACTGTCAATCCGGCAGGTTTAGTTTAGGAAATCGGCTGTTCAAAATATCTCAATAAAGACTCCTACTTCATCAGGCAGCTTAGCTTCTCTCTCACTTCCTTTGGCATTGTTTCGCGATGACTCCCATATCTTGGCGGCTTTGGAGCATTGGAGCGGGATGCTGGTTAGCACTTGCAGCAAGCCTTTAGACAACTGCATGGTCTTTATGTCTCTTCATATTCGCCCTGAAATAGAATAGGTAATATCTCACAGCAACATCTTCTTAAAAGAATCTGGTAACAGAAACTGACCAAGCGAGTTGCGTAGCAGCCGAGAAGAAACAGAGGAGAAAGATCTGGCTACAAGCACAGAGGCAGGTCAGCCTGTCGCAGAGACGTAAACGTCCTTGTCGCATTTGATAGAAGATTCTCATTGGGAAGCTTTTTACTGCGAGGCTTCTACGCCACGATTATCTTATACGGTTACCTTGAAGTTTGCTTCTCATCCGATTGTGGTCCCGCGACACTATGCAAACCATCGCCTGAGAGGAAGGACAGCAAGGGAAAGTGAGGAATTGTACGCGTTTGCTTGTTGTTCTCATTGAATCGCCATATTGATCAACTGTTCCCTATATAACAGGCTGGGTATTTAGCTATTGACACCAACATCTGTCGCGACCATGTCAAGAGCTAATCACCAGCCTAGGTCACTGTAGACTACGATATTTGACTTGAGGAATAACCACTGACTATCTCTTTTGAGCACATGAGTTCCCGGGGCCTCCTATGGCTCTCACTTCAACGAGCCTGAAGCTCGAATACGACCGACCATGTGGTAATGATTCAAGATCGATAGCGACGCCCTTAGGAGGCTCTCCAAACACTCCGACTCCTATCGCCCGTACACAGATATATACTGGTATGCAAGTCAATCGCAGACTGAGGTGCAGCAAGATACCACAGCTAGTCATAAACATGCTCTTCAAGCTTCCTAGCCCGGCGCAACATCGCCAAAGCTGCGGTCTGCCACATCAACACACAGAGTCAACGTCGCATACACTTGTCGCTACCATTTCTTCGAAGGACCAGAGCCTTTGCGCCAAATTGTCCATCACTCAACTATCCGAAAGACCACCATTATCGTGAAACACGGGTAAAGGATCGGCAGAATGCAGCATTCTCTAGCGATGGGGGTAGCCCGTTCCACCAAGCAGATTTAGGCCAGGTTTACCGAGTGCTCGGGTCTGACATGGCCAGTACATGCCTAATCTAGTGATCTGGTAGGTCTAGATTCTGCGCTGTGAGGGATCAGCATCGGTCGATGAGGTCTAGAACGAGAGGGCGTTGATGAGGAGAAGACTTTGGGGCATGCCGATCAACAATGAGGACATAACGGCCACGAGTGAAGTTCTAAGTACGAATACCCTCACTTCTCATGAGTTTGAGGTTAAAATGATTATTCTGTAGTAGCATCGGTCGTTTCATGCTTCTACAACTCTTCAGTGACGATGACACAAAAGCCCAGCATCATATCACCAGCCTGACGCAGCGTGGCGAGCTACATAATGTACAGACTGTAGACTGGGTACATTGAAGAGAAACGCGAACCAGATTATCGTCTATTCAGAATCTCCCATTCAGCACCTCAAAATGGCATCATCGAAACCACATCTCCAACAGTCGTGATCATACAAGCTGTACAGCCACGCTCGCCACATAATCTCCAACTGCCATTGCCGACCTCATCTTTCCCTCCGAACCACTCAAAACCCACGGAGCCCATCCGTCAAAGATAAGAATAAAACCGGGAGAGCAACCATGCCTCGTCATGCAACAGAAAGTGGCAAACCTATCAAAAACCGATCTTGTCCACATCGACTTTTTGACATTTCCCCTCTCATCAACTGTTGGAGACTCTCGACACTGTAGACCTCGGCATGAAACATATAGTAGTTTGTCACTGGGACAAGATCGACTTTCACAAGATCAATAACGACGTCATTTCAACGAGCATGGGATTCTTTTGACTAAAAAACCTGAATCGTAATGAAACCGTCGACTTTTGTTTGGTCTTAATGCACAAAAGTGAATCGGGGGTTTAGATGGGATTTGCACGTGGCATGACTGTGTGCGTGACCTCATGTGGAGATCATCTGCCATAGAGGGCATGATGCGAGCGCTTTTAGCTGTTGTAGACGATGAAGCACTGTAACGTTGTAAAACATGACGCGAGTCAAATGCCGCTTATTGTCTGTCAGTTAACGCGATAAGTGCGCTGAGCGCGGTATCTGTTAGCTGACCATCACATTCACATCACAGTCACTTGTACAATCAAGACTCATGTAGGGTATTGTTAACGTTATGGTATTTCTGCCATTCAGTGTGGGTGCTACCTCTTATCGGTCTCACCACCAGTCCCGCGTTCAAATCGACTCTCCTTTATCCCACAAGGAGATGTGCCCGTAAAAGCAAAGTCCCGCTCTAAACCACGTTATCTTGGCTACCTAACCAGCCAAGTGATCCAACATGGGGGGTATCCCAAATGCAGATGAGTGGTACCAAGGGTAAAAACAAAAACGCCTGAATCAAAATGTCCATGGGAGTTGGGTTGGTTACCCCCCCTAAAAATCTAAATGCGCTTCCCGGTCGTGATGCTGAATGCTATGCCAAAGAATATGTTGGGTTGGGACAGCAAAAAGAGGTGGTACAGGTTTGGTGATATGAGTGTCTATAGTTTCGTTTCATGTGGACATGTCGAGTGATTGAGTTCGTTGTGATGGCGAGATGTATATGAGGAAGTAATGGCGATGAGAGCAAGGTGTTGTCGCGGCGGTGAGTAAAAGTTCAGGTATCGGTTGTCTATAGGGGTATCATAGTGTCGAGAACCGCATTCGCTTCCTTGCTTCTGCAGGAGTAGAAGAAATATATTTATTTCTTGTGCGACTTGCCGGAGCGAGAGTAGTTTCTTCGCACACGCTCACGACCGCGTCGCTCCTCCTCATCGCTGCCACTGCTATGGCGACGACGATCCTCCTCGTACCAGGTACTCAAAGCCTTTCCGCCAAATGTAAGATCCTCATCCTCGATGATTGTGGGTTGCACCCAGGCGTAAGCTGAAGGGTCGACTTCGCGAGCTGTAGGGTCGAGGGCCTGAAGATTGGGGACGTAATAGTAGTAGGTTTCGGTTGTGTGAGCCATGATGACAAAATTTGATGTGATTTGGTGTGGTTTGTTTTGCCAGAAGAATTTGTTGTTAATTCACTTTGGGTGTGTGAAGCGTTATATGTTATTGTTTTGTTGTTGTTGTGTTGATGGTGGTTCCTTTGTTATTTGTGTCTGGAATGAGATGGCGCTTTGGTAAATAAAGCAGGTGTCACTCTTGCCAAGGGATGGGAGATTTAGGTGTGAGATGGTTTGATTGCGTCAAGCAAAATAGTTTGATGAGGTCCAGCTCGTGAACGAAAAGTAAAAAACGCTAATAGCTGTGACTGGATGAATCTCTTGATATGAAGTAAGTATCAAGAGAGAGAGAAGAGAAAGCCGGGGAAGGGGATTTCGGGGGGAAGGCTGATGGATATAGACACAGGCAGAGGCTGTACCCGACCTGTAAGTGGGGAGTGAATAGATGGAGCCTCAGGTGAAGCCAGGCAAGCGAAAGGAGGTGGGGAGTGTGGACGCTGTTTTTTTTCAAGGCGGAGGG